>JAJEJO010001915.1:118002-174616 GCA_020662805.1 Glaucomys volans
AATGCAAATCAAAACCACCTTAAGATTTCATCTTACCCCAACTAGAATGTCTTTTTATAAAAGAATACAGACAACAACAGGTGTTGGCGAGGATGTGGGGAAAAGGGTACACTCATACATTGCTGGTGGAGTGCAGGTTGGTGCAGCCACTCTGGAAAGCAGTGTGGAGATTCCTTAGAAAACTTGGAATGGATCCACCTTTTGACCCAGCTATCCCACTCCTTGGCCTATACCCAAAGGACTTAAAATCAGATTACTACAGTGATGCAGCCACATCAATGTTCATAGCTGCTCAATTCACAATAGCTAGATTATGGAATCAACCTAGATGCCCTTCAGTAGATGAATGGATAAAGAAACTGTGGTATATATACATAATGGAATGTTACTCAGCCATAAAGAAGAATAAAATTTTGGCATTTGTAGGTAAATGGATGATGTTGAAGACTGTCATGCTAAATGAGATTAGCCAATCCCCAAATTCCAAAGGCCGAATGATCTCTCTGATAAGTGAATGATGATGCATAATTCGGGGTGGAAGGGAGGCAAGAATGGAGGAAGGATAGATAGCATAGAAGGAAGGGAGGGGTGGGGTCAGGGTGTGGGAGTAAGAATAATAACAGAATGAGACAGACATCATTGCCCTGTGTACATGTATGAATGCACAGATGGTGTGACTCTACTTTGTGTACAACCATAGAAACAATAGCTGTACTCCATTTGTGTTCAATGAATCAAAATTAAATAAATAAAACATGATATCAGTGACTTATCCACGTTTAATTGATGTAATGTCTTGATGAACAATTGATTTTTAAAAAAAGAACATGAAATTATGCCTATTATATTGTCTTCTCAGAACTGTTGAATAAATACTCAAATGCCAGATTGACTTTAAAAAAACAAAACAAAAAACTGTACTATTAGCTTTAGAATATTGCCCCAATCATTCTGGATGACAATAAAAAGAGATCAAAATATATAATCAGTTTTCCCCCAATTTCAGCAATTCAAGTGTTCTTCCTTCTATTTTCTGCCTGTGCTCTCTAAGGTGGACTGCAGAGGTAGAGAAGTCATTATGTAGCTATAGAACAGAAACAAAATTTGTGCTTGGATGACAGAGCAGAAAGATGGAAGGATTCTGAGCCACCACTGACATGAACATGGACACCAATCTTGTAACATCTACCTTTTCTCCCATGAAAAAAAATAAATCAACCTCTACTTAGTTAGACTACTATTTTCAGATTCATGATATGTATTGTAAAGTATAATCTTAACAATTCCAGAGGACATGATAATGACATTATTCTGTGTGTGTGTGTGTGTGTGTGTGTGTGTGTGTTTTAAAGATGTTCTAGAGGATGTCTGGGGTCAAGGTGACACTGTAACTTTATACTGGATCATTTATATGCTTTTAGATAAAAATATTCCGAATATGTATGCATGTATTCAATTCATAAATAGGATAGCAATATGCATGGACTATGTAATACATAGGAAATGAGTGTCTTCTAGACTCTGGGGCTTCAGTCATGGTGAAGTTGACCAAGAGGATGCTGGAGCCCAGAGGTTGGCATATTTCTTTTTTTTTTTTTAATTTTTGGTTCAATGTACACAAATGGAGTACAACTATCATTTTTCTGGTTGTGTACAAAGTCGAATCACACCATTTGCATATTCATATATATACATAGTATAATGATGTTTGTCACATTCTATTATTTCCCCCCCCCCCCCTTTCCTCTGTACAATCCATCCTTCCTCCATTCCCCCGCCACCCCCGCTTACGTGACATCAACTACTTATCAGAGAGATCATTCGGCCTTTTGTTTGTTGGGATTGGCTTATCTCACTTAGCATGCATTTACCTGCAAATGTCATAATTATTTCATTCTTTATGGCTGAATAATATTCCATTGTGTATATATGCCATAATTTCTTTATCCATTCATCTATTGAAGGGAATCTAGGTTGGTTCCACAATCTTGCTATAGTGAATTTGGCTGCTATAAACATTGACGTGGCTGCATCACTCTAATATGCAGATTTTAAGTCCTTTGGGTATAGGCCAAGGAGTGGGATAGCTGGGTCAAATGATGGTTCCATTCCAAGTTTTCTAAGGAACCTCCATACTGCTTTGAGCATGAAGGGGTGCTGTATTTTATCAAATGTATTTTCTGCATTCATTTCTGCAGAAATGAATATTTCTGCAATTGAAATATTTGAGATGAAAAAGGAACTATCACGACAGACACTACTGAAATACAAAACATAATTAGAAATTATTTTGAAAATCTATACTCCAACAAAATAGACACTGACAGTTTCTAGAGACATATGAACCACTCAAACTGAATCTAGAGGACATACACAATTTAAATAGACAAATTTCAAGCAATGAAATAGCAGAAGTCATCAAGATCTAACCCACCAAGAAAAGTCCAGGCCAGATGAATTCTCGGCTGAGTTCTACAAGACCTTTAAAGAAGAACTCATTCCAATACTTCTCAAAGTATTCCATGAAATAGAAGAGGAGGGAACCCTTCCAAATTCATTCTGCGAATCCAACACCAAATTGGATACCAAAACCCGACAAACACACATCAAGGATAGAAAATTTCAAGCCAATATCTCTAATGAACATAGATGCAAAACTTCTTAACAAGATCTTAGCAAATTGTATACAAAAACATATCAAAAAGATAGTGCACCATGATCAAGTGGGTTTCATCCCAGCGATGCAAGTTTGGTTCAACATCTGGAAATCTATAAATGTAATTGACCATATTTCTTAAAACAGAATTATGATAAGACTCACACAGATATGATAAGAGGTTAAGGGAAGCCTAAGCTCACTGAATAGGTATATAACTTATAGAGTGTTAAGGAAGTGATACCTGGCTTCATGAAAACAAATTTCCCTAAGAATAACCAGGGCCCTGCTCTGGCTTTTATTATTACTTCACTGTATGTGGGGTAAATGATAAGATGCAGGTGTACTGAAGACAAAGCACTTACCTGGTTTTTTGTTTTTAGAACAAATAACAGTTATCTTTGGCTGGTTTCCTCCCTGTGGTCTCCTGGAGGTTGAGCAAGCTGCTGAGAAACAAATAAATCTCATTCCCAGCCTACCTGTTTCTGCTCTCCTGGGAAATTATCTGTGACTTTCATCATTCCTCTACAAGTAACATTTCCTAAGTAATAGAGAACTCTGCCATTGTTCAGCCTGTCTGAAACTGCACAGGGCCTTGAGCCTAATTCTGGAATTTGGTTAATCGACCCACTTCACCGAAGACCTACAGCCTCACCCTGTAGCCAAGTTTCCACCAATACTTAAACTAGTTAGCTTCACCTCAAAATTCCTCTTATTTGTATTACTTCTCAAAATGTTCAGAATATGGTAGGAAAGGAAGACTAACATTTATCAGAGACACCCATTCCTGAAATCACAGCTAGGCTGGCAAGAGAGATCAGAGATGGAATCTGAACCTTCCGTTTTCATTATGGAAAAAATTTAGGACCTGTTTTCTTCCTTCCTTCCTTCCTTCCTTCCTTCCTTCCTTCCTTCCTTCCTTCCTTCTTTCCTTCCTTCCTTTCCTTCCTTCCTTCCTTCCTTCATTTTAGTCTCATCTATTTCTTTCATTCCTTGCTCATGGAGTTTCTACTCCTTGTAAGTCTGCATTTCTTAAGAGTGCTACCTTGTCTCTCAATATCTTTTTTACATGTTTCAATACTTTCCCTATGTTTTATTATAAGTGAATTTAACAGAACTCAATTATAATGTGCTAATTTCCTCTGGGATTTATCATGTTAAGAGTTTGTATCTCAACAGGTTTTACTGTTAGGACATTTCATATTTATGTGAAAATTTGTATTCACTCTTTTTGCTCTTTGTGTACTTACTTTTGCTTCATCCCTGTCAAAAATAGGTAATATATTTCCTTTTTATAATAAAAATTTTATTTGAATTTTTTTTCCACCATCTTTAATTTGACAGCTCTTTTTCTTTGCTTCCTTTACACATTTTGGAATATTAATTTCAGTATGAGTGGAAGATGCTTTTCTCCTTTGCCCTGCACTCATTATTTTCTGACTAACCATCTCTTGTGGATCCTACAGAGATTCAAGAGCAGTTGGTAGTCCGAAACAGGAAGTCGTTTACATCTTACACTGACTTGTGATGTAACACAGGAAGTGACGTTTACAGGTATGGTAAAGTCATCCTCATCTCTACAAGTTTTCTCTTCTGCTTTACTGGAAAGCATATCAACACATTATATTTATTGCGTACTCTTCTATCTTGTACTTGGAAAAATTTTTCCTTGATTTTCTTCATGGTGTTATTTTACTTGGTTCACTTCTTTTCAGATATTAATTATTCCATAGCTTTTAATGTTTTTTTTCTTCTTTTATTTTATACATTCTCCTTAGACAACCCCATCTAAACTTAATGCCATTATGAATCAAAATAAAAATAGGCCTGTAGACTTTAGATTTCAAAATATCTCCTGGCTGCCCTCCTTTTGTAAATCTTTTATAGAGTTATTGACATCATAAATCTGAAAATTACTGTGATATTTCTATCTCCTTTGCTCCTATAATAGGAAAAAAGGTAACTTTTTGGTGGGGGAGGAACTATATTTAATAAGAAGTGAGAAGGTAAATTTTTTCAAGATATTATATTTATTTCACATTACTATGATGAAATAACTGAGGTAATTAACTAATGATGATAAAAGCTTTGTTTTAACTTGTGGTTCTGGAGGTAGTGTCCAACATTTTGTGGTCCTAGGTGTTTGGGCCTCTGGTGAGGGCAGCACATCATGCTAGGAGTGTATGGTAGGGTAAACTATTTATGTACCAAGCCAGGGAGCAAAGAAAAAAAAAGAGGAAGATGCTTGGGCCCCCCCCAGTCCTCCTCAAGGACACATCCCCAATGAACAGAGGACATTCCACCAAGGCCCATCATCTACCACTTCCCTATAGTGCCACCCTGTGCACCCGGTCTTTAAGACACTCAACACACAAATTATAGGAAATACAAAATCTCCAGTTGTAAATTTTTGAAGTCACCTAATAGAATGCTGTGGTTTAAGAGTCACGCCTAATTATATTTACCATGGAATGATGAGAGAAGAAAAAACAGATAAATTGCTGTTCCTGGTTTCATATTATCACATCAATAACCATATAAAATTTATTTTACTCGTGGCTATTCTCTAAGATGTGTAGAAGGAAAGCTACATCTGGATTCTAAAACTTCATCTTGTTCAAATTAATAGGCATAATTGTCTCTTTGTCATGTATTCTTTGAAAGCTTCCACTGGAAACAGTAAAAGATTTCTATAACAAATACAAATGATTATGTTATAACATGTCTAAAATTATATTGTAACTTTTATAAAAACTACATTTCCATAAAGTTATTTAAAATTTTTATTACTATTACTATTTGTATTATTGAATGTTGTGCATTTTTTGGCCAGTCCTTTTTCTGTGTGCTACATATATGTTAAATATCATCATTTAAAGTTTTTTAGGGGGAGATCATTAATATTATGAAGCTTAAGGATGAATATTACCAAAAAAAACTCCAATCTGTGACTCAATTCTGTCATGTATTTCAATGTTCTTATTCACGTTTTTAAATCCCCAAGAGTCAAATGTGCTTCTTGACTCGAGGTGAATTCTTCCTATACCTCCTTCTCACTCGCCATCTCACAAGAGCTTAATTGGACACTTTGTCAAAGAGGCCCACTGGGTAAAGTACTTACATTTGAAGAGATTTCTTTAAAAGCATCCAGAGGGAACAGTTATTACAATAAATCTGGACAATTCAAAAGGAGTGGGTAAGAAGATATAAAATAGACAAATACAGCTTGCTGGTACAGGGTGTATGTATAGAGAGAACAGATGTATTCAACTTCCACTTAACTCCCTGCCAAATAATTACTTGTTTCCTTGTATTTTTCATCTGGTGCATACAAGGTACTTGAACAACAACAACAAACCCAGATAAAAAAGCAGCAAAAATAAAGCAAAGCCTTACTTATTTTGTACCTCACTCGACTCTAGTCTTCATTCAGATTTGTTTCATACTGATTTATTATACGAATCAGCAGGGCGCTTACCAGCGTGACCTGTGGTTCTGAATACAAACAACATCTGAAGCAACTGTATTTCCTAATCACACTGGCAGAGTCGACTAACAGCCATATAATGGAAAAAAAATCTAAGACAAGGAACACCAGACACAAAGAAAAAATTGGAAGGCATGAATAAAAACAATAAAGCCAAGATAAAGCAGATAGGTATGGGATCATAAATTCCACCGATTCTGCTGGTTTACTGTAGATCATTCCAATTATTACAAGTATAGCAAGAAATCGTGTCTCCAGATTCTGGCTTTGTGACTTCCCTATGATAATTAAAATGGAAAAATGATTCAATAATTTTAATTAGACAAGTTGTTCTTGCCTGCTGGACTTGGAAAAAAATCAAAATCAAATATAAGTGATAAGTTTTATGATCATGATAATAAATGTTTCCAAAATTGCTTATACCCTAGAATAGATAGCAGACTATTTTAGAACGTTGCATGTCATTAAACAATGTAAAAATAAATTCATCAGAATTCTATATTATTCAGTTATTTATATACTATCATGACTTGGTAAGTATTTAAATTACATAGAATGCTTTAATTAAAATTATTTTAGCCAAACTTGGTGGTGTACCCTGTAATCTCAGGGGCTTAGGAGGTTGAGGCAGGAGGATCATGAGTTCAAAAGCCAGCCTCAGCAACTTAGCAAGGCCCTAAGCAGCTCAGCAAGACCTGTCTCTAAATAAAATACAAAAAAAAAGGGGGCTGGGGATGTGGCTCAGTGGTTGAGTGCCCTTGGGTTCAATCCCCAGGACCAAAAAACAGAAAACAAAAAAACAAAAAAATAATATTGGGCTATTGTTCCTATTATCAATAAAACAAAGTAGTATTCATGATGTCTGAGTAATTCTATTACTGAACAACCATGTAAGTTATATATCGCATGGTGCTGAGGATCATTCTCCTGTATCTCTTTAGAAAATTGTCTTTACTATCTTGCAAATGCAGAGAGATTTGCTGTCATTGTTAATATGTTGTGGATATATGACCTAAGTTTGAAATATCACACCTAAGCATAATTATTGTGGTGCATTCTGTAATTATGATGCATTAGTTGCCTATGAAGTTAGTCCACACTTTTAAAAGTATAGCTTTAAGTACTCTACCTTTACTGATTATCATGCCATGTTGATTTTGTTTCTGAGTCATTTAGATAATTTCAATTCTATGTTTAAGCACCAATAAGATATATAGAAAGGTAAAACTGTACCCATTTTTAAAGAATTGCTAACTTATTTATGTTTTGCTGGGTTAAGGAGAAAACTTAAAGTCACCTACATGTTAATGCTTGACAGAAGCTTATGCAAGGGAAAAATCCAGTCTAGGAGTGTGTAATTGGGTCAGAATATTTCTATGGTTTGTTGGTTTACTCTTGAGGAATAGAATCACTGAATGAAAATTAATTTCAGGTACCCAGAATTTCATCATTCACATGTAAGCACAGGAATCATCTGTATATTTGGGAAAATACTTCATCAAATAATAAAATGTATATGACACTAATGATAACATGTCTGTTTTGTTCAGCTTTTTTGTCACTGAGACCAAAATACCTGATGAGAACAATTTTAGAGGAGGAAATGTTTATTTGGTATTCATGGTTTCAGCACATCAGTTCAAAGGTGGCCGACTCCTCTCCTCAGAGTCCAAGGTAAAACAAGATTGATTGGCAGAAGAGTGGGGGAGGAAAGGGCCTCAGGACATGGTTGTCAGGAAGCAGGGAGAGAGAGCTTCCCTCACCACTGACAAAATATAAAGCCTAAGGCACATCTCTATAGACACACTTCCTGCAGCCACACCCTACCTTCCTTCAGTACCACTCAGTTAATACCTATCAGGGAATTAATGCACTGATTAGATTATGGATTTCATAACCCAATCATTTCACCTTTAAAGATTTTTGCATTGTCTCACACATGATCTTTTGAGGGACACCTTATAAATAATGACAATGTCCAATTAGTAAATTCAAGAAGTATTTAATCATTTGTTGTATTAACTTATCTTTAACTCAAAGTACCTAAATATTCTAGGATTCTGAAAAATAAAAAGTACACATATAGATTTAAGAAGGGATTCAATTTTCCAAGACAAAAGAGTTGTTTTTATTTAAAAGTAACCATTTAACATTGTAGGACTGTTAAGGAGGGCCATTTTGGAAAACTTGGTCGTCATCATTTTCTGAAAAGTCAACTAAAGAGAAATGTACTCTTGGAATCTCTAGTCTTTCTGAACATTTTTCCTTTTGGAGATGGGGAAGAAGTGATTATTAAAAAATCCTTCTGATACAGTGCCATATGTGAATAAGGACTGCTGGTGAGTTTTTCTGCTTACAAGTACAGAGGTAGTGATCCTTTTTTTATTCCTCTTGCATCTGATGTGATTAATACAGAGAATGTAAGCATTGTGAATAGTCATGTGTCCCTTTTCCTATAGAAGGTTTATTGTCATTAGAACTATCTAGATATACTGTCAGTATATCTGGTAACATAAATATAAAAATCTAAATTTCGAAAATTATTGGAAAAAATTGATTAAACATTTGCAAATCAAACAAAGTGATTTGAACTAAAGCATGTCAGAGTAGCACCCATTCTCTGTAGTAAAGAATAAAGGATGGTTGGAGTAAAGTATCTAAATCCACTACTCCTTTCGTCTCTCTCTGGGCTCCTGACATGGTGCTCTCACTCTCCTCCTGGATCTTTCATGTTTAATTGCCTTCTCCTAGAACAGCTCACATCCCCAACTCTTTCTCACCTGTAGCTAAACTAACTCAATTGTAGTTCCAATATCATTTTCTCCAAAACTACCCTGGCATGTGAAATGAGAGTTAATTGACCTTTCTATTATACTCAATTCATATCCAACAACACAATAATGTTCCTAATCATATGATATTGTCTTCTTAGCTATGTATTAATTTTATATCACCAGTCTTCAGGAGCAGTCTCTACTGCTGCTTCATGAAGCAAGATGTAACTCTTTTCATCTCCATCTGTCGCTCCCCCAGTATTGTATCTCCCCTGGCCACAAGAAAGGGAAGACAATCCATGTACTGTTGGGAAAAAAAAGAAGTTGACTTTACTGAAGATTATGAACACAGGCCAAAGAAGGTGATATCTATGACTTGGTTTCCATCATTTTATTTCAACATTTTTTTAGACCTTTTTTTCAAGTTTGTACTTTGGGCCATAGACTCCAGATCCTCTCTTCCCTTTGAAATATTCTCTATTTAGAATTTTCTTCTGTGAATCATGGCAACTAAGAATCATGGCAACAAAGGAAGTGATCTGAATTTCAATTTTCAATTTCTCAGATAATATAATATGTTAAAACAAGTATCGAAAATAATCAATGGAAATTCTCCTACTTTTTAAAACATTTATGGATATAAAGAAAATGTCCAGAATGGTTACAGGAATAAGCAGGTTTTCAGAATACTTGATGAAATTGGGTTTTTTTTGACAGTGCTGGGGGTCAAACTCAGGGTCTTATACATGCTAAGCAAGAGCACTACTGATAAGGTATATCCCCAGTCCTGCATTCGCATATTAAAAATAAAATGAAGTGACTTTATATTTAAAGAAGGAATCTAGAATTAAACAATGAGATGATTTATGTAGTTTAACTATGAAAATACTCAGTCTGCATCATCATTTTAATAAATAATTTACATCTTGAGTATCTTTCACTTTGCCTTGATATTGAAATCAATAGATGTTTCTGAAAAGTGCACTATAAATGACTGGCATAAATGGTTACAGATTAATATGGTTTTCTGTTTTTGCACAGAGTTCATTTACTTTAGCATCATAATGTGAAAGAAAATGAACATTGCTCAATGTGACGTTTTAAAATAGATGCCAAATTTAAGATAGTACTTGTCTTCTATAACAGATCCCTTGAAACTGTGCAATATATAAAGAGCAGGGATGTATTAAGCAAAATCTGGAGGCTGAGAAGACCAAGGTAGAAGAGTCTGTATCTGAGGTGGGCCATTCTTGCTGTGTCATCCCATGGTAGAAGGTGGAGGGCAAGATAGTGGGTGAGGGGGTAGGGTTCCTTTTACCAGGAAACCATCTTATTACACTTAAATGCTCTCCCATGATAAGGGCAGTTGTCCATTCATGAATAATGACATAATGACCTCTTGACAGTCCCATCCATGATTACTTTTGTCCTATTCTAACACATGAACTTTGAAGAACACAGTTAAACAATAGCACTATTGCATATAAAATTTACTTAGAAAACATGATAATATTATTAAAAAACAAAATGATTTGTGCATAAGAATTTCTGCTTCTAGCTTTCACCGTGCCATGGAAGACTAGACTGGCATATGCAAACTTCAGCAAAACATCAATACCAGGATGGTTGACAGGCATCTCAAAACTTCATTTATCCAGGATAAATTACTAGCCCTATCCTTTAAGTCTTGGCATTCTGAGTTGGAAGCAATACCATCCTTCTAGCTGTTCAGTCAGGAAGCTTTATTGTCATCCTTGACTTCTTTCTTCTTGACCTATTGTATCCAGTCCATCAACAAATTGCATCAATTCTACCTTCAAAATATATTTAGATTGAGCTAGGACATTATTTCTCTCTCAGAGCAAAAACAAAGTGCTTATAAACATGAAGAAAGCCCACAATGATCCACCCTAACTCTACCTACTTCCTGCTTTCCAGCTACGTTCCTGTCCTGTTATTCACTGTCTCCTCTCTGGGTTTCAGCCACGCACATTAGCCACCCTGAAGTCTAGGCTCACAGACCTCAGGATCTTTGAGTAAGCTGCAAGACTTTCCACCAGATAAGCACAAGAGTCATGATCTCTCACTGCATTTTAGGCCTTTACCTAAATACTACCTCAGTGATACTTTCCAGAGCTACTATTGAAACAAAAAATTAAAAACCCTTCCCTGTATCTCCCTCATGCTCTTTTCCTCCAGGGCAGTAATCATTTGAAATACTATGTAATCTATTCATTTGATTTTTTTAAAAATATATTTCCCAACCACTAGAATTTATATTTCATATAAGTAAAGGTTTTGAATATTTATTCAATGCGTCATCCCCATTTCCAGAAGCACACAGAATGAATACGTTATAGAAGCAAACTATGGAAACTACGGAATATGTACTGAACAACTTCAATCATTGATGTTATTTCTACCTGCTCTTGTAAGGGAGGTAAGGTTTGCCCTAATATATCTACTTGGCAGTTGAGGAAAATTAATATTAAAAAGATTTATAGTATTTCCTAAATTATAATCAAGTCTTCATCAATTCTTTAAGCTCATCAGATATAGTAGATTCCTATAGTTACTGTAGCAAATTACCCCAAATATACTGGCTTGAAAAACACACATATATTATCTTGTACTTTGCAGGAAGAAATCCAAAATGGGCCTGAAGGGGCTAAGATCAGGTGTCAGCAAGGCTGACAGGTGTCCGCAGACTGATGGAATCTCTGTGTCTGACTTTACATCTTCTGGAGGGGGCTGCATTCCTTGGTTCATGGATCCCAGGCCACAACTTTCTCTCTCAGGTCTCAGTATTAATAGTTTCATGTCCTTTTGTGTTCTATTTCCGTTTTCTCTACATGTATAACACACTAGTGACTCTATTGGGTCAATGTGGATAATCTAGGATAATATCTCTAATTTAAGAGCTTTAAAATTGTATTGACAAAATTCCTCTGGCCAGATAAAGTTACATATTCACAATTTTGGAAGTTAGGAAGAGAACACTTTTTAAAAAGCTAGTACTGCACATCATACCAGAACAGTGTAAAATGCTCCATATCATACTGTAAATGAAAGCTTAATGTAAATTACATGTTAATATTTCTTAGAAATATTTAAAATGCTGCACCTTAATTAATTTTATAGGTTTATTTTTAGAAATTATTAACTTTTAACCAATACTATAATTTTTTTTTGTTACTAAGTATCTTGCTTTGAAATGCGTGGTTTGCTCAATTGCTTGTCTTTTCCTCATGTTTTAATTATTTAAAGCAACTATGCAAATTAATCATTGTTCAAAGTAACAGTTTGAATAAGATTCCCTTTTCACAGTCTATTTCCCATACATATTTACATAGGCTTTTTTATATAAAGTTTTTGAACATTTCATGATCTTTTATTTTCTTTAGTTACTGGATTTAAGGCCATTATTGTGCCTCAAATTGTTCTTATTGAAATTTGGTCAGTAATAGATGAATGTTTACTATACATCCAAAGCCATTCACTTCTCAAATATGTGACCTGAGCATATGACTTGGTGAGTCATCTAACTTGTGTTCTACATGATTATTTTTTTTCTCAAAATAATCATAAGTAAACTTATAGAAAATATATTAACATGTTTGGTATATACTGGATTTGAGGGGATGAATAGATAATTTCACTCCTCTTTTGACATTTGTAAACAGAATGCTGTCACCTATTTACTGAGTGACCAACTGAGACAGCTAGACTTCAGAGTCTGTGCTCTTTTCAATGAATGATGTGTTACGCTGATCCTACTAATAAAGGTGACTTTTAAAAAGTTAGGACATAAATTTTGAACAAACAATTATGCAATCAAAAAATTGATACTGTGGTGAACAGCATGTAAGGCAAAATGAAAGACACTTTAGGTGAAGTAGAAGTAGAATAGAAATAGTAAGTAGGTTTTACTCCTTGAATAGATTAAACAAATATTTTCTCTTAGGCCAACAATAAACTCCATGTCAATATTTTGAAAACAATCCATTGTCAAAAAATACAAAATATAGATGTATATTCTTCTTTCTTAGAGTACAGTATATGAAAAATTCTGAATATATTTCATATTCCCAGAGTAACATATGAATAAGATCCATGGAAAGGCTGCTATCATTGAATGTGAGGTGCTACTCTAAATATTCTACCTGAGTTGTTATTTAATTAATTAATGCTGCACCAAGAGTGAAAAGAGAATTTTCAACTCACAATTATGATTAACCAAGTATGAAAGAAATGATCGTTCAAAATTATCACAGAAATTAGTAACACTGCCTACTCCAGTGTTTCTCCACTTCCACTTCACACCTGTCTCATGCTATTGACCATCTCCAAATATTTAAAAGTTATCCTTGGCAACTAGGACTCCGTATTTCTTATTCAGACAAATTAAAAAACGATCTGTAGACTTCCATAAAATATGTTAGCTGATCTGTTGATTGCAACCAATAAAAATAATGAATTTTAGAATTTGGTAAGCGTAGACATCTGAAATTTGTTACATTTTAATCAAGCAGTTGTAGCATCTCTTTGGAGATAAAGATCTATTTTTTATCCTGAGTGTTTTAATGTTTTCTTAAACTTACATTCAACTGCAGAAGATGAAGTTTTATTCCTATTATGTTGAATATAATTGTGCCTATGTATTTTCTTGCATAATTCTGATCATTCATTATAATAACTTTTAAGTTATGGGCCACTAATCAGATAATCTCTCTCAGGTAGGTCATGGTAGAAGAAAGGTGCAAAAAGACTATTTAGAAATACTCAATTATAGTCACAGCATCTCAGATTTAATTTAAGTCTTAGCAAAATAGTTTGCTGAATATCAATCAGTTTTCTTTTTAATGTTAAATTAAGTTGTAAACTGATACATTAAAAATCATACATATTTATGAAATACCATGGGATATTTTGTTACATTGTTTACACGCATATAATCGTACATGCTTAATGAAGGCTGAATTTTATCCTATGAATTTTGTTTGAAAATAAGTTTGGAGGATGACTTGTCATTAGTACTTTGTTATGTACTTTATTATAATATAACCCGGAAATATATTATATTTACAAAACATAATATTAAATTATATTAGTGGTTAAAAGTGGACCATTATTTAGCCTTTTCATTCATACTTCTATATTCAAAATAAACATTTGATACTCTATATTTTGGGAGAGGCTGTCCAAGGTTCTAACATCTATCTGTCTTTATTATGAGTAAGGGTAGTTTCAACAGGAAGCACATATACATTATAGACTATAATATAAAATATGAGTATAAGATATAATATATTATAGTGAACATAAGTTATTATATATTATTTATATATAATACATATTATAGAATATAGACTAGCCTTCCTGCTGAACGCAGCAAAACGACCACAAAAGAGTGACTTTGCCTTCATAGAACAGGGAGAGGGCTGAGCAAAGGCATAGCTATTACTGCTGATGTTGTTGACCTTTGTTAAGTAGGGGTAGAAACGTTCCCAGGGATCCTTTGAACGGCAGAACAAGAGAGCCTGACACTTTAAGCAGAATTTCCTGGAAAAATGTAAAATAGTTTCTGCTTGGTAAAGTCTTACCAGAAGAAGTTAGATTATTTAAAAGGTGGCTCTGCTCTGAAGGGGCAGCAAGATCAAGAGCCAACTCTGGGTCCCCAAGGTCTTCTCAGTCCCCTCATCTTGACTTTGAAAGCCAGTTGAGCTGTTGGAAATAAATTAAGGTTTATTGTTTCTGATTTCCTTAAGGCAAGTCCAGTTTGTACAGCTGAGATCTGCATTGTAAAAGGCTAGCAGTGAAGAGGGTGAGAGGGGATAAAATCCAGCTTCAGCTCCATTTCACGGGCAGTGACATTGGCAGATCTAGAGATAGGAGCACTATTACCTTCAAAGACACTCTCCAGTGGTGAGTTAGCAAGCTGTGGGAGTGCTATAGCACCAAGGGGGGAAGGTGGGATTTCTTCTATCTTTCCAGAGTGGCATTTCATCTTAAAATCAGAGCTTCAAAGTTGTTGTCATTATGTTGACAGTAAGGGATGGCAGAGTTCTGAGGCCAGTGAAAATTTTAAAAAAAGAAAAGAAAATAGAACTTCAGAGATAAAAACCAGCATACAACAAAATAAATCAATTGCTATTTTTTGTTGTAGTCCCTTGCACATGAACCTCATTAGAAGCTAGCAAACTGAAAGCCTATTATGCTTTGTTGGAAACTATATTACATAAATAAATGAACCAACAATCCCTAACTACCTGGACAGCAAAAACCTATGAATATGTGCCTCATAGGAACTCTGGGCCCTGACAGATCTCATGGGAAACAAAGGAAAATGTTGGTCAAGTCTCCAAGTCCTTTCCTATCTCATGATTCAGACAAAATAACACAATGAACAAAGAAGAACCTCCAAGAGAGTAGAACACAGAACCTAGGACCCAGAATTGCTGTAGGAACTAGTCACAGGAATTCCTGTGATGACAGGGCAGAGGACTTTCACATTCATGTACCAGAAGTTGTGAAACAATTTATTTCCTTGGTTTCTGCTTTCCCAGTTGGAGGATTATGGTACTTATCATGCCCTAGTCTCTATTTTATTTTATATGGGAGAGGGTTTAGTTTAGTATATGGCTTAAAAAAGGTACACTCATACATTGCTGGTGGGACTGCAAATTAGAGCAACCACTCTGGAAAATAGTATAGAAATTCCTTAGAAAATTTGGAATGGAACCACCATTTGACCCAGCTATACCACTCCTTGGTCTACACCCAAAAGACTTAAAATCTGCATACTACAGTGTTGCAGCCACATCAGTGTTTATAGCAGCTCAATTCACAATAGCTAAGCTATGGAAGCAACCTAGATGCCCTTCAATAGATGAATGGATCCAGAAACCGTAGTATATATATACAATGGAATATTGCTCAGCCTTAAAGGAGAATAAAATTATGGTATTTGCAGGTAAATGGATGGAGTTGAAGAATATCATGCTAAGTGAAATAAGCCAATCCCCCAAAACCAAAGGCCATGTGTTTTCTCTGATATGTGAATGCTGATCCATAATGGGAAGGGAGAGAGGGATGAATGGAAGAACTTTGGACTGGGGAGGGGAGTGGGCAGGGGAATGGGAAAGATGGTGGAATAAGATTGACATCATTGCCCTAGGTACTTGTATGATCACATGAGTGGTATGGGTCTACATCATGTACATCCAGAGAAATGAAGAGTTGTGCTCCATTTGTATACAATGAATAGAAATGCATTCTGCTATCATGTATAACTAATTAGAACAAATTAAAAAAAACTACTAGAAATGATTGATAACCACAAGACATTGTGGAATTTACCTTGGTATGGATGGATCTTTGGTTGCTATTGTCAGTTTAGAGAGGTGTGTGTTTGATGTGTAGGAAGAATGACCACAAAGCTAAACACCAAGTCCTTCTCCTTTCTAAAGTGGGAACTAATTTCCTATTTTGTTAGTTCAATGTAAACAAATGTTGTCAAATTCTAGGTCATTCCTTTTCTCTCTCTCTCTTTCCTTCTCTCTGTTTTTCTCCCTGGCAAGAACTCTTTTATTTTGCGGACCAAGGATTGTGGTGATGGAAGAGTAAAAGATGAAAGAAGTATGATTTCTTAACACAATCAAACCACTATAAAAACCCTGAAATACTCACCCAGCATGGACAGTAAAAAGTAAATAAATCCTTCTTGAGCTACTGTATGTTGGTGATCTTATTATTCAGAATATTAACTAGATCTGTAAATAAATATGACTCACTGAGTTTTAAACCTGGTGTGAAGAAAAAAAGATATTTTGAATAAAAATTGTTTTGTGGTGTTAATTATTTTGCACTCTATCTCATGGACTATAGCATAAGTTAATTCATACATAGCCTGTGTCTGGAACACAGCTTTGCACCTTAAATGTTTGTTCAAGTGAATTCTTTAAGCATTTATTTTCAGCATTTATTAATTGTCATTCTTTTTTCCAAAGAAAAGAATTGTGCCTCGTTGAAGTTTTGTAATCTTCATAGAGTTGCTAAAATTTTAACAATATTCTTATTCCTTTCTCAAAACGCAGACATGGGAGGCAAACTGGCATCATAGAACTGAATTGCAATTAGCTTTCAACAGAGGAATTCCAAAATAAAATTCCATAAGTTCCATGTTTTTCTCCTTTGTAAAAACAAAATTCTGCTGCTGACCAAACATGGTTTGTGCTTCAACTCAGCCTCACCTTTAGCTATCACTACCACCAAGCTCAGAGATAGGTTTGGGGCTCATCATGTTGTAGGCGCATCTCATTAACTACTCTCATTTTGAGACTTGCTTTCTGCCTGCAGAAATGGAGAATGCCTGTCAGAAGATGTGCTGGCCTATCGCAGAGATCAGACACTGCATGCCCACCAGCTCTGGGAGCCACCGTCTGCATCATGTAATTGACAAGCACCAGTATTTGACTTGAGTCATTTTATGCTATTTTGTACTAGGTGATTTTATAGCAAGTACAAATTAATATGAATCAATATACAATGATATGTTAATACATAGCTATAATGAACAAATTAATATGTAAATGTTAATTATATTTAAGCCATTTTCAAGATACTATAGAGTGGGTAGAAATTAAACACAATATTATTCTAATTTCCTCTTTTATAACCTTTTTATTTTTTGATGGTGGTACTGACCCTTGGCCCCCAAACATACTAGGCAAGCACACCACCACTGCACTACATCCCCAGCTACTAATCTTGTTTTAAGTTTTAATTTGCTTACTTTTATAGTTAATTTTCAATAGAAAAATGTCTGGTTAATTGTACTCAAATCTGAACTCTAAAGTAATACTATTAGCAAGAAAGTAAGATGATTAGAGGAAAAATAAGATTAAATATTACGCATAAAAACAGATAAAAGTGATACATCCTTAAATATAGATGTTCCCATACACGTATGCTCTCATTATGCTATGGTTAGTCTTTGTGATCTACATGCATTGGGTGTTCAGATCTCTTTTTTCCATTAATTTTTCTCTCAGTGCTTCACAATGAAGATAATTTCTATTAAGCTCTCTTGAAGTTCACAATACTTAGTTGAGTCTGTCCTTATTTCCCACAAGTGTCTGTCCATTCCTCTATTAACAGATAGAAGATATGAGAGGTCACCTCAATGTCACAGTAAAATGACTGCTTCAGTGTTGGGCTACCACTATTCTTAGTTTTGGAGGGGTAGTTTTGGTGTGTATGTGTGGCAGAGTGCTCACCTAGCATGCATGAGGTCCTAGGCTCAGCACCACCACCAATGAACATAAAGGTATGAAAGAGGAAATGGTTACATCATAGTGAATTCCACCCTTATGTATATTTAAAAAGCACCTATTTAAAAAACACAACAAATAGATAGAAGGAAGACCAGTGGAATACAGGAAGGAAACAGGAGGAGGGAGAAGTGGATGGAAAGTGGAACCACTGAGGCCTGGACTGGAGCAAATTATATTCCATGTATGTATGTATGATTATGTCAAAATGAGCCCCAGCATTATGTATAACTATAATGCACTAATAAAAACACTTTAGAAAATTTTTGAAAAAATAAAGAGATGTGAGAATGATTTTTATTCATTTAATTTCCATCAACTCTATGATATCTTTGAAATTGCTTAAACTATAATGTTTTTATTACAATTTTATTTAAATGTATTACTTGGATGTTTTACTTTTCTCATGTATAAATGCACTTTTTTCAAATTTAAAATAAATCAAGGTTTATTAAAAGAATATGTTCTTGCCTTTATTTACTTAGTTTTTGTATTTTAAAATAAGGCAATTCACAAGGTGTCTGTCTTGGCTATGATATAAGGCCAGACATGCAAATAGCTTGAGGACCACAAAGTCTTAAATGTTTTATAACAAGCTAGTACGGTTATATTATTCCAGACCCACAGAGAAATCATGAGAAGGCACTGGGAGGGGGAAGCTTTTGGCGTCTTTCAAGAATTGTAAAACAAATGCTTCTGTGAATGAAACAAGACAAAAGAGAGTGATCAAAGATAGGCTCATAAAGGTGGGCTGTGCTCAGTTTACATAAGTGATTTATTCCTTAATATATATCTCGATATTTTTTCCTATGTTCTGGAAATTATTGAAGAAGTGTGATAGTGAATGAAGAATGAGAGAATGAGAGCTTTTATTTTTCACTGTCAATAAACTTTCAGAACTATCAATCTATCAATAAACTTTCCTTGTTAGCTATACCCTTTGCATGGGATAAGCAGTTGTGGATAGAGATACTTTTGCTGCCACCATCACATCCATGCACTCCAGCAAAAGGTGTCCGTGCTCTAAACCCCAGAATCTATGAAGAGGTTACCTGAGACAGCAAAGAGCATGTTACACATGACTAAACTAAGGACGTGGGGGTGAATTTTCCAGATGGGACCAATGCAATCACAAGAGTCCTTGTAAAAATGTGGCAAGAGCTCCAAAGTTAGAAAGAAGATACATGATGAAGAAAGCAATGTTGAGGTGATGCACGTTGAACAGGGGAAGGAAGGAAAATGAGCCCAAGAATGCAGATAGCTTTTACAAGTTGCAAAAGCAACAGGAAAACAGATTCTCACTTATGGCTTCCAAAATGAGTCCATGCCCCTTAACATTTTGATTTTGACCCAGGGAGACTCATTTTGGATTTCTAACCTCCACAACTATAATAATAATTAATAATAATTAATAATAATAATAATAAAATGTTTTGTCATTTTAAGCTATGAAGAGTATGGGCATTTGTTTCTCATTTTTTTCATATGGACATATTACCTTGCTTAACCCTACAGATTCAGAGAGACATTACCCTGTGTGGGGAGAGGAGAGATACAGTGGTATGAAGTAGCCTGGGTCCTCTTCATGGGAGGGCAATGGCTACACAGCAGGTATTGAAACAGTGATTCCTGAGGGAAAGGCATGCAGAGGTAGATCAAGATGGTTATCTTTGTCCAAGAAATCTTGTGATCACTGATCAGTTTTTCAAGTTTGCTGTAGTGAAATCTTCCTTCTCTTTTGGAAGTTCTTTCTCACTGGTTAGAGAAATCTACGATGTGCAGCCTCAGCACACATGCACACACACATACACACACACATCGAAACAAATATAAAATTGTAAAATAGCAATAACTTGCAAAAAAGAAAAAAATAAGATTTAACAAGAAAATTCTGAGCATAGACACATTCCCAGGATTTTAAAATTAACTCTATGGTATACAGTAAACAGAAGAGTGAAAAAGAGAACTCATATCAAAATGAAGGTCTGATTGCATTATATCTTACCATGGTTTATCATATTGGTTCTCTAAAAGCTGATGATGTGTTGAGATTTGATCTTAGATCTCTGACAAGGGGACTAAGCAGACACTGGAGTCCTGAAAGCAGATTAGTTTATAGTACAGTCAACTCACTTCTATCCATTTTAATATGAAGCTGAATTATGTTCAGGGTCAAGTGTTGAATTTGGAAACAAACTAGGACAAAGGACAATCTTTTTTGTCTTTTTGTGACAGGAAAATAAGCTTAAAATCTTATCTTTCTTTTTGCCTTTTTTCAAGCAGGCATTCATTAAAACTGAAATATGTAGTATGGTGATGTAAATGTGGTTTAAACTATAAACATTATAAGTAGTCTTAATTACATCTGTACTTATTCATGGAATTATAAATGCATTTGTTTATTGTTACAATTTCATCGCCTGCCTAAACTCCGCTTACACTTTTTTCGTACCTGGTCTACCTATCATGACCCTCTTTTCATATCTAAGAAGAAAAGCTTAGAAAGCAAAGTACAGTTTGGCAAAGTTATGTCTATGGAATGTCAGTCATATAAGAGACTCTTACTTACTTGACATTATATAACATCACGTAAGAAATTGCTGCTTGTATTCAAACCAAATAAAATATATACATATGTATAAAATCACTTAGAGTGAAGGTGGCACAAAAGTCACATATATTCACCTATTGCAGACCATGGAGTACATATGTTAATGTCTAAGGACAGATATTTGAAGCGGTAGATGGCAGTGTTGCAGCAGTTTTTATGAATGTCATACAGCTACTGCTGGTCTGTATCCTTCACCCAACAGCCTTCATTTCTTTCTACAGTTTTATAGGTCAATGCAGGAAGATATTGAAATGTTAATTTGAAGACTTTTTATTGTAACTGCACAACTTTGATTTGCATTTTCTCTCTGTATAAAGAACTTTACCTGCAGAACTACAGGAGTGGGAAATGAAAGGTTTCTCTTCTTTTACTTCTGGATTGTATTGCTAAAGAGCAAGGTCAGGGAGTTATGGAATAGGCACAATGAATTGCTATGGACTCACCCATTCTCTTCTTCAGTTTACTGAGTTCTCAGTGGGTTTCCAAATGTATGATTTATAATACCTATTCAGACTTTAAAAATCTCTTGGATTTCTACATATCCTTTGATGCTAGGGCTAAATGCAACTTATCTATCTTTATGTAACTTATTCTCTGCCATCCCATCAACATTTTAAAGGAAAAAAAATAGATCTTGTAAGGGAGAAGAGAGTAAAGTGCTCATTTTTTGAATAACTTAGGAGATGACTACAGGAGATTTCAGAGGACAGTTGTCATGGTGAAGTTATGATGGAAAGGATGAAGCTATGCTTTTGGAAGAAGGGAACAAAATGGAAAACAAGCAATGAGTCATCCAGTAAATTGTTATCTAATGTTTTGGAGTGTAAGTGAAATGGCAGAGCCAACCATACTAACTTTATGCTTTAGCTGCCTCAGGAGCAGTATTTGATCCCAAAGCAGAGAGTTCTCTGTTTCCTCCAACGGGTTTATTGTGTTAGATTTTTCTTCCAAGTGTATTAGTTCTCCAAAAGAACAACAACAACTAACATAACAAAAACATCTTTAATAGAAACTTGAAAGTCATACTTTGCCTTGTTTTATTCATTAAAAAGACCAAATTCAATTGAAGTTAATAGCTGAAGAAAGTACCAATTTAATCTCATCAAATTTTCAGGAACACTTTCAGCTGTAAGCAGGCAATATTCAGATGTCACCCTGATGTGTTATCAATGTTCCTTTTGTATTTTCAAAATAATATGGCAAAATTCCGTAGCATACCATAATAGCTACTAATGTGGGACCAAGCTGAGCTGTTCAGTGTTTCTGATGACGTGATCAGGACACTGTATGAAGTTTTTCTTTTGAAGTACCTAAATTTGACCAGTTAAAACAAAATGATCACGATCAAATTTCTCTTTGTGATTTGACACTTGCTTCTATTTTTTGTTTTCAATTTTAATAATCAATCCTGAGCAAATAACAATGGCAGGTCATCTTTTTAGTGTTAATTTTAAAACTCCTTGCGACTTTGAATATATCTTTAAATATGTTACATAGTTTTATCTTAGAAACCACATTATAAGAGATTGTCACAGCTATTGCAATGATAATTGCAATTTGTGAACACCTAGACAATTTAATCAATTTGAAGAGCCATAAGTCAAATAACAAATACATGGCAGAAATTACAAATGATAAATTCTGAAAATCGAACTTGGGAACTTTTTGCTACCTTGGACAGCTTACAAATATGAAAATTAGTTACAATTTTTCCTTTTAAAGACAGAATAATTATTGGAAACCTTTAGTTTATGTTTAAAAGCTCAGATAAATGTGTGAAGTAGTCATTTTACCATTTTTCAGCATGATGTCATATAAAGTAGAAATAATTTCCTTTAATTCATAAAGTGTTTCATATATACTGCTTGAAAATAGACTATTAGTAATAATTTAAAAAAGCTACAGTTTTTAAAATTCATAACGATGTTTCATAATTATGAAACTATCAAAATTAATAAAGAAATAGATTCTATTTAACAATAAAAAATTTCTGATTCTGGACAAAATATGTTAGCAAATTGCAACAGAAAAAGAGAACCTTTCTTAGTAAAGTTACTTTTACAGCTTCAGAAACATGATACAATATATATGAGTGTACACTTAGTTAAATCTTTCTACATTCATTTGCTAGACCAGCTCATGAAACCTGCTACAGGTTAAAAGATCAAAGAGAATAGAGGCTGTACTCAAGGGTCTGCCTGCTATCTTTTAAGGGAATTTTTGCTACATTCTAAATACCTAATTCTGCTTTCCATTTTTCCTGTGTTATTAGGCCAACAGTATTTCTAGAGTACTGTAGTTGATATTCTACATTGTATCTAGATGAACTTTGTCAACAGTGTGCTCTATTTACCAAGCAGACATGTATGAGGGATCTGCTTAAAATATTTAATACATGAAAAATTATGTGTTTGAAGGATATTATAAAGTTTATTAGGAAAATAAAGCCTGTCCTCTTTTTAAACCAATCAGCATAAAAACCAGATATTATTATATCTATCTTATATTTATCACTCAGCATTTCAGCATTATGTTTTCATGTTTCATACATAAGATATTTTTCTACAATTATACTCACTATACCTACTTTTCTGTCAATGTGCATTTGAGCCATTCTAGGTTTTGTTTTGTTTTTGTTTTCTTTCAGGAATTGAACCCATTGAGCAACATCTCCAACACTTTTTTATTTTATTTATTTATTTATTTAATTTAGAGACCTGGTTTTCACTAAGTTGCTTAAGGCCTTGCTAAATTACTGAAGCTGGCTTTGAACTCACAATCCTCCTACCTCAGCCTCCAGAGTTGCTGAGATTACAATCTTGTGCCACTAGGCCTGGTTCTTTCTTAGCTCTAACAATGCTGTCATGAAGATTGTCTGGGATGCCTGGCACAGAATTCCAGAATTTCCTAGAACTATATTTAAGAATGTAATTAATAGGTCATTGTGCACATGCCTATTTAATTTTGGTAGATTGTTTCAATTGCTTTTCAACATGTTTGTAAAAGATTTATTTTGAGCAGTGTATGAGTCTGTTTGCCTTACATATTCCCCAAATTCTTTGCTTTCACACTTCATATTTTGCTAAGCCTGTGGGTGAAAAATTGAATTTCAATTTCATTGTTTGTTCCTTTGTATCACCTTGTATACTGATGAGTTTCAGCATCTATTTTTGAAATGCATCTTTTTTTTGCATTTACCTTGTGAGGTGCTTATTTATATTCTGCATTTATTTTGTTTTGGGGTTGTTTGTATTAGTATTCTGGCTTTATGAATGTTTTATATATATTTTCATTTGCATGTAGATTTATAGATTGCTTAAGAGTTCATAGATTGCTGAATATTTTCTATCTTGGTTTGAAATCACTCTCACGTAAGGATCGAAATGATATTCTGCATTTTTTTTTCTAAATGATGACTTTTTGATGGTGAGGAGTAGGTATTTTTTTAAATTAGTAAACTATTAAAAATGATTAGTTCCCTGCTGATTTAAAAAGAGTAACACCTTCACTCTAGACATACATAAAATTTCCATGTACCAAGGTTCTGTTTTCTGTTATATATCACTGGGCTGTTTTTCAACAATCTCAGTGTATTTTTCCTGTCACTTAATGGTATTTGTCAATTTTGATTCAATTATCTTTTGTCCTATAAAACATTGAGTTGTACCTTACCCCTACTTCTTCATAGTTCCTGGAAAAAATTGTGTAAGTTTATTTTTGATAAAATTCACAGCTTTCTAATGTAAGCTAATATCCTTAATCAAGTTTTCTTTTCAACTATTTCAGTTACCTGTGGTAAACCATGGTTCAAATATATTGAAGGAAAAATTCCAGAAAAAAAATAAGTAGAGTATTTTAAATTGTGTAGTGTAAGATAATCATGTGCTATTCCACTTTGCCTCACCTGGGATGACATCATCCCTTTTCTCAGCGTGACAATTCTGCATAAGTCATCTGGCCATGAATTAGTGGCCATCTTGGTCATCAGACTCCTGGTTGTGATACTGCAGTAGTTGTGTGAAAGTAAACCTTATTTTCCTCAATAATGGATTCCAAGTGCAATGGTGGTGATATTGGCAATTTGGATTTGCCAAAGACAAACTGTAAAGTGCATCCTTGAATTGAAAATGTAAAAGGACATTAAGATATTTTAAGGGACGGAGACTAGATTCATACAACTTTTAACATATTATTTTGTTATAATTGGGTTTTTATTTTTATTTTTATTTTTTTGTACCAGGGATTGAACTTAAGGACACTGAACAAATGCGCCACACCCCAGCCCTATTTTGTATTTTATTTAGAGACAGGGTCTCACTGAGTTGCTTAGTGCCTTGCTTTTGCTGAGGCTGACTTTGATCTCGGGATACTCCTATCTCAGCATCCTCCTATCTCAGCCTCCCAAGCCGCTGGAATTATAAGTGTGTGCCATTGCACCCAGCTAATTACTGTTTTATTATTACCTCTTAATGCTAATCTTTTACTATGGATAATTCATAAATTAAAACTTATCATAAATAAGTATTTATAGGAAAAAAATAATGCCTGTGTTCACAGGGATCAGTACTACCCATGACTTTAACCAGGCACTGGGGATCTTCAAACAGCACATGTGGGTAAAAGGGAACCACTATATCAAGCTGAAAAAGTTTCTTCTAAGTTTGGTTTATTAAGAATTTTTATGGCTGGGGATATAGCCCATTTGGTAGAGTGCTTGCCTGGCAAGCACAAGGCCCTGGGTTCAATCCCCAGCACCGCAAAAAAAAAAAAAATAAATAAATAAAATAAAAATTTTAATAATGAATGAATGTTAAATTTGACAAATTTTCTATTAGTTATCGTGATCCTCATTTCCTTTTTGGTTTTGTTTCACTCTGTTAAAATGGGACACTACTTTGACTGTTGAAATATGAAGTAACCTTGCATTTCTAGGATAAACTTAGTTGGAAAAGATGCTCACAGTTCCTACATATTCCTTGATTTTGTTTGCTAATATATTGTTCCATCCTTTTGCATTTATGTTCATAGCAGATAGTAAATTTAGGAGTTCTGTTTTGTTCTTTCTTATAACATCCTTTCTGTTTTGGCTAATAATTTAAGCTTCCAAAAATGATTGGACAGGTGGCCCATTTCTTATTTCCTGAAAAAGTTTGTATACAACTGGTATTTTATCAGATTGTTTGATAGAATTTACCAATGAATCTATCCAAGCCTTTAGTTTTGGTGAAGGCTTTTTATTAGGAATTCAAATTCTAATATAGATATGTGATTATTTAAATTACCCACTTCCTGATGGAGTCTTTGTAGATTTTCTCCCATGGAATTTTCACTTTTTGTATCTATGTTGTTAGAAGACAAATGCTTTTGGAGTTTGGAGTTAATTTTTTCTAGATGAGATGTTTGCATCCTTTATGTTTTTTTACAACTATAGAAGTTCATGTCCATGGATTTTCCCATTCCATCTAAGATTTTTGCATTTATTACTATTAAAACTATCACCAGTGTTTTATATGTTTTCAATAACTGTCCAATGTGATCTTGGGATTTCTTTTTTTTCCCTTGAAAAGTACCTCTAGTTACAAATATATTAGCCTTAAAAATGCAGTAATTTGTATTTTTGGTGATTTTACAGTACGTTTGTTTTCATGTTGTGTTTTGTCTTGTTTCATTGCTGATTGTTTTCTACCATCTATATTTCCTGGGTTTAGGTTGCCTCTAATTATTTTCATAATTAATAATATGAGTCATTGAACCATTTTCTAGCATCCTTTCTTTTCTAAACTAATAAGTGAAGTCATAAATATTCCTTATTCACTTCTAAGATGCACTGGAAAATTTTTGATTTATTATAATTTATTTTAATTGAATTGGAAGTATTTTATCAGCTTCTTTATAATATATTTTTTTCACTCACTGATTATTAATAGCTATCGCTTATTTCTAAATACATGCAAGTTAATTCTGCTCTGATTAGAGAAAATGAATAACTAATTATGGTCCTTTGAAATTCATTGATCTTATTTCATTTGTCAACAATTTTGGTAAATATTTTATGTCAGCATGAAATAATGCATAAGCAGTTGTATCTTTCTCAGGGATGCAGTTTTCCAAAAAATTTAATTAAATCAGTTTTAGTAACTATGTTAATTGGACTCATTATATCTTTCCTTAAGTTTTTTTCTGGACAGACAACTCAAATCATTGCATTACAACAAGACCTATTTTATTTATTCATAAATAAATCTATACATAAATCAATTGCCCAGAAGAAGTGTGTTAACAATATTCCATTTCTGCTTCAGTGTCTTTTTTTCCATGCTTAATTATTTTATTTTTCATATATTGTTATGAAAAAATCGTATGAAATATTACTTTTTCCTTTTACCTCAGTTATAATTTCCTAATAAATATTTTGATGTAGGAACTTTAAAATTAATAGTAATAATTTCAAACCTGCATTTGTAACTAAATAAATTTATAAGAAAGGACATAGAAAGTAGCCATGATAAAAATGTATCTGTTAAATAATATATTATTTTTAATTTCTTCTATGATTTTAGTTTAAACTACATCACAATAATAACACAATGCTAATATGATATATTATTTTGCCTGATGAATTGTCTTCTACTCTGATACTAATATGATTAATTTTTTTCCAGTGTATTTTTCTGGCTTAGATTCAGTAATAAAAATAACAACAACAACAACAACAATAAAATGAGGTACAATCTGGAAATTGAGCCTGGCATAAATGAGAAGTCTCAGCATTTATGTCTAGGTTTTGGATAATTTTGTTGTCAGATCAGTTTTAAAGCATGTGGCATAAGGGAGAACTGATTAATAGCAGTTCAAAAGTTTGCAGTAAAATATGTATACATTCATATGAATAAATTGAATAGGCATCAAGTTAATATTTTCTGGTGATTGATATTTTTAATTGTTTAAGTAGGTCCTAACAGAATCTTTGCAAAAGTTATGTAATATTATTACTGAGGCAAGAATTTTGAATAAGGAAGGATAACTAGGTATCCTTGCAACAAATCATATCAACTTTTCAGTTTTATGATGTTACATTTTGATTGAGACTACCTTGACTTAAGGATATTCAAGGGTCTTTTTGTGCCATTAATAGATTAAACAACCATTAAACAAGCTCTAGCAGTTCTTTGACCAAAGTCAATAATTTTAATTTTTCTTTGGATCACTTCCATTGGAAACACACATTTGCTTTAAGAACATGTTTTTCTTCTTCTCTGAAACCAATAATTCATTTCAAAAAGATACTTTGTTCATAAAGTTTTCATTCTGTTTTATAATAACAGTGAGAGATATCAAATCTTAAATGAGGTTTGGTTCTAATAGATCCTGAATCAGTAAAAGTTCTTAAAAATGAATGAATCCTGAAGATGGATATTCCAGATTTTTCTGTCAGTAAAGCTCAATTTAGTTGTGGGTGGGAGAAAACTTGCAGTATACAAAATTGGGAGAGAAAATTCAGGTCAAGCAAAATGGTCTCCCTGAGTTGAGATGGTTGATCTTAGACTCCCAGGAGGAAGAGGAAGTTATAGTTCCTAAGCTGAGCTACCATGTGGTAGAATACTTTAGAGAAAAAAATGCCGGCAATCTGAAATTGACCCTTCTAAAAACTTCTGTTGAGTAGTGATCATCTCATGTGCCTGAAGGAAATAACCAAGTTAAGGAAAGAAACTCCCCAAGATAGAGGAACCAAGATGTGGAATCTTATTCCACCTGCAGAGAATAGTGGCTGCTCTTACTACAGTGAGAAACCTTCTTCATGGGCTTTGGTAAACAGTATTTTACAGAAAATAGAAAACAGAAAATTATAGCCATATTATTGAATTACAGAAATATGATAACTATAAAAAAGTAACCAAAGTATAATGACTGTTCTTGCTCTGCTTTAAAAATCCGAGAAACAATATCTGAAAAATACATCCAAATTTTTTTATCATATCAGAGTGCAAAGCTGAATAATTTTGCAGGAATGCAAATATCTAGACCCAAAAGGTAAACTCCCAATGTGGGTCATTCAATCAAAAATGACCCGAAAACTACAGCGATAAGGTATGTAGTTCCTAATACTAAAGAATATCAATGAATGATGTCCCAGAAATGACAGTGATATTGCAATTAGTAACAAGAGCATTAAAATACTTATTATTACATCTCTAGGAAACCAGAAAAATCTCTAGAATTCAGAGATATGGATCCATAAAGGATTCAAATCAAACTTCCAAAAATAAAACATATAATATCTGAGGCTTAAACATGCACTAATTTGAAATAGAAAGGTTAAAGTAGGCACAATTAGTTAACTTGAAGACATGAAAATAAATCAAAGGTACAGAAAAGATTGAAATGAAGATACAATGCATCAGTAAGCAAAGGAACAACCTCAAATTGTTGGCCTAACATATAAAGTGAAGTTTTCAGGGGATCAGGAGAGAAAGTGAACCACAAAAATTATTGAAGAAAAAAGGTCTTCAATTTCTCTGAATTGAAGAAAGACTAAACACCAAAATTAAGAATGTTTAAGAAACTTAAGCATAATGAAGACTGTTAGACCAAAGACTATTATACTCAGGGTCCTTAAAATTACTTAAGATAAAATTTTAAAAATATTCATAAAAATTGGTTTAGTTTTTTCTATAGTAAAAAACTACTAAAAGAGCTAATGTCTTAGTCTTATATAATGTAATGACACAGGAGGATTAAATTGCTGAAAGAAAACAATTGTTTACCTAAAATTCTTTACCTAGTAAAAATACTTAAAGATGTAGCTGATACAGTTTTCAACATAGGGAGGCTTACAGAATTCATCATCAATAGAAGGAAGTGTTTTAAATGGAATAAATATAATCTTTGATAGAAAATTGGTTCTACATAAAAGAATGGAGAAAATAATAAATCATAAATGTTAACTGCCTGGTTAATTATAAAATTATTTTCTTACTTAAAAGTTACGTTTAGGCTCAGGAGGCTGAGACAGGAGGACCTTGAGTTAAAGCCAGCCTCAGCAACAGTGAGGTGCTAAGCAACTCAGTAAGACTATGTCTCTAAATAAATAGGGCTAGGGATGTGGCTCAGTGGTTGAGTGCCCCTAAGTTCAATCACCTGTCCCGTCCCCCGAAAAAAGAGAAAAATAGTCATGTTAATAGATCTTCTGTTACAATTGTGGACTATTAAAGCAATGTCACTGTATTCTGAAATGTATATACACCCAATGCACAGGACAATGAATACAAAGGCAAGGGGAGGTAAAATAAACCATCTTTGTAAGTCTCTTTAAATATGCACAAATGATGTCATATCACCTGGAGGCAAATTGTAGAATGTTCAAGGTGTATATTATTAATCATACAGCAACTGTTAAAACCAAACACACACACACACACACACAGAGTAAAACCTAACAAAAACCGAAAATAAAATGATATAAAATTAGCCTAGGTTCCCAGAAAAAAAATAGTATATATACATAATGATATATTATAGTGTATATACACACAAAAGCATACAGAAAAATTAAATCCTATTCTTGCAGCACAATGGATGGAATTGCAAGACATCAAGTTAAGTGAAATAAACCTAACACAGAAAGACAAGTGTGGCATGTGCTAAAAATTAAGATACATAGTTGAAAAAGAAAGGCCACACTAATAGTAATAGAATCGAGGAGCAGTGGTGCACCTCTGCAATCCCAGCTATTTGGGAGGCTGAGACAGGAAGATCACAAGTTCAAGGCTAGCCTCCACAATTTAGACCTTGCTTCAAAATACATAAAAATGGCTGAGGATGTAGCTCAGTGGCAAAGTGTCCCTAGGTTCAATCCCCAGTACTACAAAAGGAGGGAAGGAAGGAAGAAAGGAAAAAAAGAAGGAAGGAAGGAGGGAGGAAAGGAAGAAGGAAGGGAGGGATTCTGTATTAATACAAAATCACTGTATTTGTATTAGACAAAGTAGATTTCCAACTCTGAAAGCTATTGAGACAACATTTTCCTAATATTTATCATCCAAACATGCTCAATTTAAAAAAAATAAATACGTCATGGAATATAACTAATGAAACTTAAAAGATACATATTTGAAAGCTAAGATTTATCAATTTATGCCTAACTGAGCTGTTACTTTGTTTACATTTTAATAGTCTATAATAATTTTAAAATCTTGAATTAAGGAAGAGTCTTAAGTGTTGAATGTCATTGCTTTACATATAAATTGTATATAGAGTTAGAGGGATTTTACCCATCCATTTAAATTCCTATCATTATTAAAAGAAGAAAGAATTTACATCAAGCTACATTTTTTATTTTCTATTATCTCATCTTAATTTCTGTAGACTACAAATGAAAACTATCTTCTTTCTTTTATCTGGTATGTTTCACTTCATGAGTTGTGTGAAGGGAAGTTTTTATTATTTTTTTTTTTATTTAAACAATGGTAGGACTTTCCCATTGTTTTGAAAAACAGAAAACAGTAAGAGGTAAGGCAGACTATAAAACAATTCATTCCTATGTAGGGAGATGAGAATAACAAACATTTTGAATTAGGGTCAATAATTGAAAAATAATTGAAAAAGTTCAAAGTTGAAACAAGGAATTAGTAGTCAAAAAAATTACCCAGCAATTACAAATAAAAAACTAGATTATGAGAACAAGTATACAAAATGTACTATTTCCATGCACATTTATTTTTCACTTTCATTCATTATCCTATTTATACAAAATGGACATTTTTTTATAAATTCACAAAAACCTGTAAATATTTATCTCTAAATGCATTTTTGAATAGCAATTTATAAATGAGAAAAGAAACATAATTAAATTCTTTTTTAAAAATTTGTTCTACAAGACACAAAAATACTAAAATGAAGAATTGCTTTAACATTTCAAAAAAGTGAAATGAATGGTCTTAACATTTGAACATATAATTCAGGTGAGAATGAGAAACTGAATTATATAAAATGACAAATTGGTGTATTTCTTATGGGAAAATATAATTTGTATTCCCAGAATTTCTTACTCTTTATTTGGTCTTTTTATTTAACAACTTTTTTTCTGAATATTAAAGTATGAAATGGTCATTTAAACTTGCATATTTAATCATTTAATCACTCCAGCTATAGAATCTTCTCTTCAAATTATTATTTGAAGAGTAAAGTTAGGAATCACTCCGATTGAAAACAGCTTCATCCTGAAGTACCTACTTTTTCCCTTCTAGTCAGTCAAAGTCCTAGATTGAAGGCTGGAGGAAAATATAGAGTTCTCAATCACATGGAACCTTTCATAAACCAGTTAAAATGACAGACAGGTTCCACACAACCATTCACTCACAAGAGGAAAAATGGCACTGATTGGATTAGAAGTAGAGAGACAAATACATTTTTGTCCTTAAGGGTTAGAAGACAAATGGATCTTTCATCCCTGCCAGTGAGCACAACACACAATCCAAAAGCATTATTTGTGCGAGGTAGTTTGTAGAAACCATTCCATTTCTCACTAGAACTATTTGTTGAAGTTTAGAAAAATTTGAGTTATGTTTTAGACCCAGGATCAGTGACCACATGTTCAGAGCAATACTAAGTGTGTAAAGGTGATTCACATCCTCAGAAACACTAAAAAGCATCATCTATCCCCAATGATCAATTCTTCAACTTTCAATGTGGGTATTAAGGAGTTGGGCTTGGTTAGCTGGAAGCAGTGGGGAAAAATTCTAAAAATTATTTTCCCCTAATGAATAATTACATTAGTATAGATGGATGATGTCAATCCCTATAAACTTTATTTTTATGTATTATTATACATTGATCTGGAAGGTGAGGAATATCTTTCAATGTTATTTGGTATTGTAGACAGAGAATTTCTCAGAAGGTACTTTTGAAAAATAAAAAAATTAAAACTTAAAATGAAAGGATTACAGCCACTAGACTTCCAATGCATCCAGAACTATACCAGTAACTAAAAAAAGATGACTTCCAAAACATGATACCTATAAAATTGATAGAAAATACAAGATATAATTATATACATATATAAAAGGTGGACAGCTGGAAAGCATGAAGACACAGGGCATGTTTGGTATTGTCAACCTTTAAATATCTAAAATAATTTATTTAATTCCTTATGATTCTTCAATGATCTTTTTTGAAACACCATCTGTATGGCCATGTGAATAGCAGTAGTGTATGCCAACATATATCTAAAATGAACCCAGCATTCAAACTATTTTCTTATATTCAAATCTAGTCATCTCATTGCTCTAAGTGACAGAAAAAATGGAGTGAACTCATTAAGTAGCAAAGGAAAGCCAAATTCATGACATGTGACCTGTGGTAAGCACACGTACAGACACTGGGAATAAAGGCTCTTGATCTGATGTAATTTCATTTTCACCAGGCTAACCAGTTCCAAATGTGTAATAATACATATTCATTTCCATAAAAAGAAAGCAAACTTATTTCAATGATTTACCCAAAAATAAAATAAAATAATGATTTGTCATGTAGCAACATAATCTATCTTTACTAATTTATAGCTATCTTAGATTGAATCATCATTTTTCAAAGAATATATTATTTTCTTCATATTTTTAACTTTTTCATATGGTAGTCTTAATATTCAAATTTGCATTTTATCACTTAACAAACAATAAACAAAAATGATCAAATTATCACTTTCAATTAACTCTTATCTCTAGTCTGAAATAGATTTTTTAAAAAGTTTATCTAATATAGTATTTCCCAGAAATTGTTTAAAAGTAAAAAAAAATATTGAAAATTGAAATTATTAAGGTAGGTTCAATTTTTTAAATTTATTTTAAATTTTTTTAATGGTGATGGACCTTTACTTTATCCATTTATTTATATGTGGTGCTGAGAATTGAATTCAGTGCCTCAAACATGCTAGGCAAGCACTCTGTCACTGAGTCACAACCCCAGCATTCAATTTTTTTATATTGAAAATTATGGCTATTTAAACACTAATTGTTTTAGTAAGGTTTTTCACTGCTGTGACCGAAAACCTGACAAGAAAAACGTGAGGAACTCCTGGTGTCAGAGGTCACAATCCACACACAGCAAGCTCCATTCCTCTGGATGGAGGTGAGGCTGAACATCATAGTGGAAGAGTGTGGTGGAGGCAAGCCTCTCACATGATGATTAAGAGGCAGAGAGAGAGAATCTAAGCTCAGCTCACCAAATATGTACCCTAAAGGCACACCTCCAATGCCTACCTCCTCCAGTCACACCCTGCTTGCCTTCAATTACCGCTCATTTAATCCCATCAGGGGACAATTCAATGATTAAGACTCTCATAAGCCAAACACTTCTCCTTTGAACCTTCTTGCATTGTCTCACATGTGAACATTTGGGGGACATCTCAAATTCAAATCATAACATATTTTCTAAAACCTGTGTGTGACCATTTATGAATATCTTTAAATAGTCTTGTAAAAATATTTTATCAAATATATTACATCTTTACCAGATTTTGATGTGAAAATCAAAGATTTTCTTACAGTTATTGTATTCTGCTACAACAGAAAAATCCATTAAGAACAGGAATTTCGTCAAAAGAATATTCTGACAAATTAAAACTTCAGAATGCAAATAAAAATTTAGAAACACTTTGAGTTAGAAAATTTCAAATATTTTCTAATTTAAATATTGTTGACTTTTTTTGCTTTTTTAATTTTTAAGGACAAATTCTAATGTCTCCTGATTTCAAGATCCATTTAAAAAATTCACAATGATTAGAAACATTAATATCTGATGGTATCTTACACTGAATATTTTGTCAGGACAGTGAACTAAATTTGAGTGAAATGCAACTAAAATTCAGACCGCTTATTTACAAAATTATGGGATGCACAGTATAATTATCATGTAGTCTTTCAAAGGCATAACGATTTCAAAGTTCCATTATTTATGGGCAGCAGAGTGAAAGTGATTACTGCCATGCTAACATGTATTTTTGTATTTAATACCAATGTTGCTGGGTTACTCTGATTATGTATATGTTATGAACAACTGTAGCTTCTCATACTAATGTTCAGAACTACTTAAGTGCAATTACAAATGATATGAGCACCACAATCGAGCATATTTCTGTTCCACAGGTTAACTAGTTTAATTAAGAACACTTGCTATACAATAAAGCTGGGAACAACTAAAATTTTTTGCCTTTTTTTGCACAAAAGAAATAATTTTTCTTCTTTAGTGGATTTTTAAATTAAATTAAATAATTGAGAACTAGATTTCACCATAAAAATGTCTCAATTTTGGCAGAATGAACTTATAAAAGCTCTAATTTTTCCTGTATCTGAATGGGAAAAGGAATTACTAGAATGAGCCTACTTTCTCTTTCAAACATCTGATGACATGATATGAAACTCCTATCATTTGAGATGTTTTTCCTTCCCCAGTGGGTCCAATGCAGTATCAGCTATCACTTCATTTTTCATACATGTAAAGAAAGCATGGAATAAAAAAACGAGCAAACACACGTTGTAAGAGTTGTCATTGGATCTTAAGAAAACACTAAAAACCTCATGCCTCACTGAATGATATGTAAATGCAACTTCTGCAGTTTTCCTGATATCTCAAAATAACTACTACTTTTTGAAACTGATAATTAAATTTCCTCAGAATATTGTGTTTATAATTTTCACATAAGCAGTGATATTGCTATAGGTTTTATAATGGATAGAAATTATTGTATGCTTCATGTGTGTACTCAATTTCATGAAATTATAAATATAATTTCATATGAATTTCTTTCATTTGGCTTGTATTTTCTGAATGATTTTATTACAAATTTTTTTAAAAATCTACTCCTTCAATGGTAAAGGTATTGATGTATATGACATGGAAAATGACACAGCACTGTGATTTATAGTACTCTCTATCCTCGTTGGCAAGACTACCCAGACTTTATTTCAAGTACGCTTTCCATGAATGCCTAATTTATAATTCCCAAGCTTTTCCCTGAACTTGTGGCCTGGAGATTTCAAGCATCTTGAAAATTCCAACACAAGCAATTTCTCAGTGTTGGGGGAAGCAAGGGCCTGGAAGGGGAGTATCACCAATACTTGTTGGACTTCTCTCCAGTGACCAGTGCTGGTCTAGCTGACCTGTCCCTGCACATTTGTGCTTCTGAGAAAGTATTCTGCTACATGCTGAATGCTTGAGTTTGGACTGTGAATGTCCTCCAAAGGCCCCTAGGTTAACGGCTTAGTCTCCAGGGTGGCACTTTTTGAGGTGCTGGAATATTTCAGCAGTGGACACTAGTGAAGCCCCTTTGTCTTTCTTTTGCTTCATAGCCACAATGTGAATGATTTTGATCTCCAGGTGCTTCCACCATGACTTGCTTCCTTGCCACAGGCCCAAAGCACTGGTGCCAATTGGTCATGGTCTTAATCCTCCCAAAATGTGAGCCAAAATAAATATTTTTTCTGTAAGCTGATTATTTTAGATATTTATTATAGTGATGGAATACTAACGCACACCTTGGTCTCAAAGGGAAGAGTTCATTACTTTAGATCTGAAACAGTTCCACAGAGAGTTGCAGGCATTGCTATGGATCTTTTAGTTATAGCTGCATGTTCCAGTGAACACTCTATTGACTCATAAGCATCTCACACACTGCTGGAATAAACTATGAAACAAGTGAAGAGTATAAAGTGGATGCCTGCCAATCTACATAAACACAACTTTGAATTTTAACACAACTATTTTAGTGAAACTGTTCATAACATTTTATCTCAAAATGAAGTCACATATAAATCTTGTCTTAGTCCATTTGGGCTGCTATAGAAAACACACCATAGAGTATGAGGCTTGTAAACATCAGAAACTTATTTCTCACAGATCTATAGTATGGAAGTCCTAGATCAAGGTGCTGAAAGACTGGGTATATGTTGAAGGCTTGCTTTGTGGTTCATACAAAGACATCTTTTCTTCTTTTCTTTTCTTTTCTTTTCTTTTCTTTTCTTTTCTTTTCTTTCTTTTTTGCTTTATTCACACAAGGTAAAAGAGTCAAGGCAACTTTTTGAGGCATCTCCTATGAAGGCTTTGATTCCATTCTTGAGGAAAAACCATTGTAATCTAACAACAGTTCTAAGGCTCCACTTCCCAATATAGTCTTAGTTAGCTTTTGCACTGCTGTGACCAAGAGAAATTGGTACCAAGAAGTGGAGTCATTGCTGTGACTAACCTAAACATGTGGTTCAAAAACTATTGGAGCTTTTTGGAGTTTGTTGGAAGAATTTTGAGATATGTAGCTTTGCAAACTGGAAATGCTTTAGATTGTTATAAGAAGAGTTTAATGGCTTATTCTGGTGGGAGCTCAGATCAGAATGCCAGTGGGACTGTGGACAGTGAAGTCAGGGCTCGAAAGTGTTCAGACTTAAAATCAGTATACTACAGTGACATGGCCACATCAATGCTCAATTCGCGATACTTAAACTATGGAACCAACGTAGGTACCCTTCAACAGATGAATAGATGAAGAATATGTAGGACATATAAACAATGGAATATTACTCAGTCATAAAGAAAAAAGAAATTATGGCATTTTCAGGTAAATGGATGGAACTGGAGACTACCATGCTAAGTGAAATAAGCCAATTACAAAAAAACTGAAATTTCTGATATGCTGACTCACAATAAGGATAGGGAAAGGAAGAATAGAAGTTCACTGGATGAGAAAAAGGGGAATGAAGAAAAGGGGGAGCGAGGAATAGGAAAGACAGTAGAATGAATGGAGTGGGATAACTGGGTCAAATGGTGATTCCATTCCAAGTTTTCTGAGGAATCTTCATACTGCTTTCCAGAGTGGTTGCACCAAATTGCAATCCCACCAGCAATGTATGAGTGAACCTTTTCCCCATAGCCTTACCCAGGGCTGACTAATTCTTAAAGTTGGTAACCACTTACTTGTGAGCATTGTTTTGGTATGTAAACCAACCAATCCAGAACCACCCCCTTTTTCTGACTCTTATACTCCTGGAGACAATATTCTTCTGCCCCATAATCCCAGGACCCAGCAACAGAAGCAGCCCCTGCACTCCATAGACCAGGATTCTAGATTTGGATTTGATCTTTGGATCACCTGTGACGAGTCCGGAATCTTACCAGTATTAAACCTTTTAGCCCCTGACCTGATCTTGGTGTGTCTTCTTTTAATTAGGTACTTAATTTCTTCAGCAATACTTTATAGTTTTCAGTGTTAAAGTCTTACACATATTTCTTAAGATTTACATGTTTAATTTTATTTTTCTCACAGTCATTTATGGTATTTTAGTTTTATTTTTCCTCCAATATTGTGGAATATAGAAATATGACAGACTTTAAATTTAGTTTTCAATATACAAGCAATAAAAGTCATTTTATTTTGGTGTAGAAAAACAAGTGTTCAGAAAAGGAGCACTCCATTGGAATTTGGAGTAGAGGCCATTCATGTTGTGTTCTGGCTGAGAAAGTTGTTTGCATTTTGCCCATATCCTGAGACTTTCTATAAAACCAATTTTAAAAGCAATGGACTTCTTAATCTAGTGGAAGAAATTTATTGACAGTATAGAATTCAGGAGGTGACATAGATATTGCTAGTGGATTTTAGAAAAAATTATGGTGATAATCAGGAGCCAGAAAGCAGAGCAGAAAGATTTGAAGAACTTGGATTTAAAAGTTTGAAAGAAACTGGGTGCAGTGGCGCACACCTGTAATCCCAGCGGCTCTGGAGGCTGAGGCAGGAGGATCATGAGTTCAAAGCCAGCCTCAGCAAGGGCAAGGCACTAAGTAACTCAGTGGGACCCTGTCTCTAAATAAAATACAAAATAGTGCTGGGGATGTGACTCAGTGGCCAAATGCCCCTTAGTTCAATCCCTGGTCCCCGCCCCCCTACCAAAAAAAAAAAAAAATGTTTGGAATAAAACTGGGCTAAGGAAGTTGGGATTGTTAAAGACATTGCTGTCACTAAAGAAATGCTAAAGACTTCACCCAGAGACAATAAGAAAGGTGGATTGAAGGCATCTCAGTAATTGTCAAGATCATCTCTGGTTCAAGACAGTAAAAGTAAAAATTCTCTTGAGAAGAGACCAGTGTGAAACCTTTCTTTCACGAGGGGTGCTAGGAAGTTTTTTCAACATGCTCAGCCATCCAGGCACTCACAGGTTTTTGCATTCAGGGTCTCTGGAAGTTTGGCTACTGCTCAAGATGGTGGCAGACCTTGGTATCAATCATGTTGTGCTGATTTTGCAGGAATGCAGTATGCTGAGGTTACAGGATCATGGAGGCTCCCACCAATATTTCAAAGGGAGACCTGGCAAAGTGAAGCAGGGCCAGAGTCCCTGCTGGCACCCCCTGAAAGGGCAGTGCACGGAGATGTGAAGAGAAAGTCAAAACTGCAATGGAGACCCCTGAGATTAAGAAATGCCAATAACATGAGACATCATCCTAGGAAAGCTGTAGGAATTGAGCAGAGACAAGCCAACAGAAAGGTCACTTGAGCTGCAACAAACAAGGCCACAGGGGTGATCTACACAAGCCCTTTGGCGAGAACATTACCATGACATGTGCCCCAGATGCTGGACATGGAACTATAGGATTAGTGTACCAGCTGGAATTCCATCTTGCTTTGGTCCCATCCTTTCTTTCCATAACCTGATGTTACTGAATGGAAATACTTACTCTATACCCTTCTATATTGGATACTTGTAGATCACTTTATATTTTATGGGAGCTCACAATGTGAACTTTGAGTCTCAGAGGAGATTTTGGACTTTAACTTTTGGGCCATCTTGGAACTGTTGAGACTATGAGGACTCAGAAATTGACAAAATGCATTTTTCATTGTGAGATGTTCATGAGCTTTTTGAGGCCAGAGGTGGAATGTTATGGTTTGGATATGAGATATTCCACGAAATATCATGTGTGAAACAATGCAAGAAGGTTTAAAGTACAAATTATTGGGTTATGGGAATCTTAACACAATCAGTGAGTTAATCCATGATTAACTGAGTGGTGACTGAAGGAGGCTAAGCTGTGGTTGGAGGAGGTGGGCATTGGGGGCATGGCCTTGGTGAGATAATTTCATCATCTTTTCTAATATTTCTGGGCAAAGTACTTTGTGTCTCTTTAGTGGTTAGCAACCACAACTTCCTTAACTCCAATTTTACTTGCATTTTTCTGATCAAACGGGAAGCTTTTTAAAAAAACTTTCTGCTCCTGATTATCATATGAGCTTGTCTAAAAGCCACCAATTGTCTAAATGTTGCGCTGCCTTGAAGTTTACTCTGCCAGATTAATTAGTACATCAACTTAAATTCAGCCTTACAATCAGTCTTAGGACATGGACAAAATGTTGAAAATTTCCTTGACAGAACATAAGATGAATGGCCTCCAGGTCAATTTCTGATGGAGTCCTCCTCCTTTCAAACCTCATGAGCCCAGGCTCCACTGTCCATAGTCCTATAGGAGCAAAAGTGAGGCTCTGAGCAACTCAGTAAGACCCTGTCTCTAAATAAAATACAAAATAGGACTGGGGATGTGGCTCAGTGGTCCATAGTTGAATACCCATATTGAATTAAGTTCAATTCCCACTATCAAATACATATATATATATACATATATATATGTGTGTGTGTGTGTGTGTATAAATATAATCCTATCCATTGTATTCAAATGATATAAATTAAAAATAATTTTTCACACTAATGCCCTATTATTTGTGGATAACTTTGAAAATTTTGGAAGCATTGCAGAGGTTTTGAAAACAGTACTGGGTCCCATCATTATTGATTACAAATCATCCCCAAATATTTTTTCCTAGCATTATACACATAATAATGTGCACATAATGAAATTTAAGCATTTTTTTGAACAATGATAAGTGTTTTAAGCATTATCAATATTTGTGTTATGACGAGTTTCTTACAAATGCAAGACATTCTTTATTATGTTTCTGATCTTTTGTTTTAAACTAATCTCATAGGAATAATGTTAAGCATATTTCACAATGGAATATCATACAAGATGGGATAAGATACAACTTTTGCTTTAAAAGTTTCTTTTTTCTTAATGTATGAGTGGTAGAAACCATTGTATTATTTTGATAGAGCAGGCTGCCATAATAAAATACTACAGACCAGGTGACTTAGACAACAGACATTTATTTCCTTACAGTTCTAGGGCCTGCAAGTCCAAGATGAGGATGTTGGCAGAGGTGCTTTCTACTGAGGCCTGTCCTTGGTTGGCACATGGCTACCTTCACACTGCGTCCTCAGGTGGCCTTTCCTCTCCATATGTATGCTTATTATCTGTTCCTCTTAGAAAACCAAAATCAGTGCTTTATGGCTTCACTCTTAGAACACATTTAACCTTAATTACCCAGGTGAAAACCTTCTCTCCAAATGCAGTGACATTCGGTATAAAGCTTCACCATATGAATTTGGAGCAGGGGTAGGACACAAGTCAGTTCACAGAACAAATGATGATATGAGTGATCATCACAAGAATCTGTACTTTTGTAGGTAGGTGTGATTTTTATTCATTTTATTCACCTGCAATGAGAAGGTCATCCTTCTTTTTCCAGTATTATATGATCAAGTAGATAAGGGTCTTATTTTGCAATTATGGTTCTAAAGGATTAGAAATAAACATATCAAATGCATTGTGCTTTTATTTAACCCTTTTAAACCACCTTTAATGAGATGAAGACAATAGGCTATTATAATTTTAAAAGTTCAGCATTTTTGTTGTTAGTACTTGTAAGTCTTCCTTTCTTTTCCTTTTTTTTTTTTAAGATACAGCACCAATCTCCAAAATTCACAAAGAACTTACAAAACTTCACACCAAAAATACAAAGAACCCATCAATAAATGGGCCAAGGTACCAAACAGACACTTCACAGAAGAAAATTCACAGGTGATCAACAAATATATGGAAAAGTGTTCAACATCTCTAGCAATCAGAGAAAGGCAAACCAAAACAGATTCACTTTTGATACTATGAAGCTAAACTCCAACCTGGTCTATGTCTAAATGATCACAACATGTGAAATACTTGCATTCCAAACTATGGGGTTTTATCCCCATCCTAAAATAAGTTACAGGGCCTAAGTCTTCTACTACTTTCATTTGGCCATTCTATATGTTAATTACACACCTTTTCTCCTTTTCTAAAAATTTGCAAGTTGATGTTTAATGACATCTGTATTATTTCAGTTGAACAAGTGACTAATAATCTGTTAATTATACAGATTTTCTTTATCTAGTCTCTTTGTAATGCTTATGAATGTGTTTTGACTCATTCTTTCTAAAACAGAGATTGATTTTTAATATAAACCAAATGGGTGGGAGAGTGTCAGTAGTTTCTTTGATGAAGTTTACTTTTAAAAATTATCCACATAAATATTACAGAAATAGAGAAAGGTTTACATATTGATTTTCTATGAACTTTCCATGTGGTTCTAAATTTAAGGTAACATTCTACAACCTTAAAGTAAATGATTAAACATACAAAGGTAAAAGATAAAATTAAACATACAAAACCCAAGTTAAGATATCACTATTCCTTCACATAACAAAATAATTTTGCCTGCTTTAAAGTAACTGAACAGGGCTGGGTTTGTGGCTCAGTGGCATAGTGCTTTCCTATCTCGCATGAGGCACAGGGTGTGATTCTCAGCACCACATATAAAGAAATGAATAAAGACCTATCAACATCTAAAAAATATTAAAAAGATAAAATAAGTGAAAAAATGAATTTAATGTATAATTAGACCTTTTGCTTAAATTTAATATGTACGGAATATGTGCACCTAATATTTTAGTGCACATAAAGCACACTATCAAAAATTCAAAGATTATATGTGCCATGAAGAGAAATACTTTGATCTGATCTTTTGAGTTGAACTTGAGTCATCTTCATCTACCTGTATTTCTTCCTCTGTCTCTGGGACTTTCTAACTAGGGCATGCCATTCAAGTTTAATATAACAAACCACAGTCATTGAGTTGGAGTTAGATATGAATGGGATAGTCATTCCGGCATATCCCCTCCCATGCATTTGATTTCCTGTTGCTCCTGTACAAATCTCTACATACTTGGAGGCTTTGAAAAAAAACATTATTTGAAATTGTGTTGGTCAGAACTCTGCATGGGCATAGTGCTCTAGAAAAAATCCTTTTCTTTGCCTTTTCCAGAATTTAGAGGTCTCTCTCTCTTGTCTTGCACATAAGCTTCTGCATTCAGAATTGGCAATGGTGTACCAAATTCTTTTTATGCTACCATTTCTCACTTAAACATGAAGATCCTCCTTCATTTTTTTGGACTCTGGTGATTACGTTGACCTTCCCCAGATAATCTAGAATGATGTCCATCATTCCCCTTTTAATCACATCCATAAAATGTTTGTTATGGAAACTAAGATAAAAATATTCATAGGTTCTGGGAATTTCAGCAGAAGAAACACCTTTGAGGTTATTTTCCTGTTTAATAAACTTTCTTTTCCCCCTCATGTATATTGCCACGAGTGTCCTATTAATTAATTGCAATTCTGTGTACTGATAGTTGCTTACTGAATCAAATGTGGGTAACTGATTTAATATGCGTCAAGAAGTGACTTTGTTTCAGTCAGGTTTTTTTTTTTGCTGTGACCAAAAACCTGAAAAGAACAATTTTAGAGGAGGAAAAAATTGTTTGGGGGTTCATGGCTTCAGCGATCTCAGTCCATAGATGGCCAGCTCCATTCTTCTGGGCTCAAGGTGAGGCAGAACATTTCAGAAGGGTATGGTAGAGGAAAGCAGCTCAGAACATGACAATAAGGAATCACAGAGAGTTGGCTAACCAGGAACAAAATATATACCCCAAGAGGCACAACCCCATATAGTCACCTCCTCCAGCCACACCCAATCTGCCTACAGTTTCCACCCAATTAATTTCTATAAGTGAATTAATTTATTGATTATGTTAAGACTCTCATAACCTAATAATTTCACCTCTGACCTTTCTTGCATTGTCTCATGCATGAACTTTTTGGAGACAACTCACATTCAAACCATAACAACCTTCATGGAACTTCACTTTGGAACTGGGTGCTAGTCATTCTTTCTATTGTGCCTATAGCTATGAATGTTACAGAGAACTGTTGGCAGATTGTTAATAATAAAATGAAGAAAATATGCCAGTGGAAATGTTATGGGACCGGGTCTTCCAGGAAACTGAGGCAGCACAAAGATCCCCACCTTCAAGCCCTGATTCTTATAATCAGGTCTGAAAGTTTTCAAAACTGTCACTAGGAGTAAGAGGCATGAGTTTATTGAAGGGATAGAAAAGGGAAAAGGGACACTCTCAAGTGAGATAGTACATCCTTTCAGAGAGGATAGGGAAAACATTTTTCTCCTGCACTCCAGTTTTATTGGGGATCCCAGAGAAGTTTTCAGAGTCCCACTCAGGTCTACATTGTGACCGACTACAGGACGACCTCAGACTTTCAAGTCCTCACTGCCATAACAACTCAAGGTCACTTTGGCTCATGCTGACTGGTTTTAATTGGATTCTTAACCAGAAATTCTTACAGATTTCATAATTAGGAGGAATTGTACTTATCTCCCTGACTTTCAGGATCTCATAGGTGAAAAGGGTCACAAAATTTTCCTACCTCAGGATAATTTGGGTTCCTCTTATAATCATTATTTCCGGTTTGCATTTCTCCTGTGGATAAAAGATAGTTCTTTGAGGAACATGACATAACCTGTCCACTTGAGCCAGGCAGAGCTGCAACTAAATTGCTTCTTGGAAAAGAAAGCATGTGAGGGTCAACACAGTGAGCCCATTTTATAGAATAAGTTCCTTAAACTTATGTCCTGACCATTCGCATCTGTTTGTCCTATGAGAATCAATCATGCCCTGAGATTAAGAAACAAAATTTGGAGATTGGAAGAACTTGTTATTATTTATCTTCAGTTGGTCTTCCATGAGGGCTAGCTCAATGGTTGCCTTTTCTTTGCCTAAGTTATTAAACCATCCCTTATGTTCCAGGAACCAAAATTATTAACTTATTGTTTTAAACTAAGTCAATGCAAATTTCTATTCTTGTATTCAAAAGTGTTAACTAATATGCAATGAACTGGAATTATGGAGATTTAGATTGAAAATATTTCTTAGCCAACTGCTTTCATTTTGATTTTATGCATACAGTATGTTAAATAATTAGACTTGCTCTTTTGTTGCCTGAGTCAGCACTATTTTTTCATGCCTTTTAAGTTTTTTTTACCAATATTAACCACATTAAAATAAAACTATTTTTTATACTACTTCTCAACTTTCCTCTAAAAATGCATTTTAAATCTAAGAAATTCCTCATTATAAGTCTTATTTTTTCTTCTTGACTTAAGAAAACTCCTTAAAATTTACTTACTCACCTAATTCTGGAAATACCCATCTTGTGAAATTAGACATTTTTCAATAGTTCTGCATAAATTTTTAGCGTAAGAAAGTGGGTATTGTGCATCAGATGATATCATGGGTTTTCAAAGTAGCTGAATGCATCAGAAACCCTTCCTGAAGGAGGCTTTCCTTTCTCATTTTTGCTTTTCTAGTGAAGGTAAGATGGGAGTAGACAACTTTTAAATGTCGCCCTATTGGAAACCTTCGAACTGTTTTTATGTATGTTTAATTAACCTAGAACAATAGAAAGGCTTAAGAGTTTACACCAACGAATTTCTGAAGTCTGAAATATTCAGGTCCCCAGAAGAAATGTAACAGTAAAGTTCGGACACTTTGAAATAGCAATCTTTTTCCTTTGCATTTTAGAGCAATTTCAAATTGCATATGGAACCCCTATAGATTTCAGTGGTCATAAAAATGAATGACTACAGAGAAACAGATGAATGCCTACAGCAATAATACATATTAATTAAATTATTTCCTAAGTATTTCATAAATATGAATTCATAATGATCTATTAGAAAAAAATAAATTTCCTTCTTTATAAGACCTAAATTTGACAATCCACTTTAAATAAATTCCCATTCTCTGTTCCCCAGATTCTTTGTATAGGGATTCAAAGAATGAAAGAACAGGGAATGTAGTCAATAACACAGTACATTAAAACTCCCTAAGTCACAGAAAACTCTAGCTGAATTCTTCCCCCACTTTATATCTGTTGTTCCAGACCTTGGAACTGCTTCAATCTGTGTGGAGAATTATTCTGTGTCAGATTAGAATGAGTGACTTTTTTCATACTCCACTTACTGGTTACATTTCTAATTATTCACTTCTATCTTCTTATGATAATATATTTTAAAAGAAAAGTTTTCACTTACAGAACTTTTCCTTTTTCCTTTGTAAAATTATTAAAATTCATGTTGACAGGTGTGGTGGCACACAGCTATAACTGAAGGAACTTGGGAGGCTGAAGCAGGAGGATTAGAAGTTTGAGAGCAGCCTCAGCAACCTACCCAGGCCTTAAATAAGCAAGGCCCTTAGTTATACCCTATCTCAAAATGAAATAATAAAAAAAAAAGATTGGGGATGTGTCTCAGTTGTTCAGTGTCCCTGGGTTCAATCATTGGTACCAAAATGAATAAATAAACAAACAGATAAACAAAATCTATGTTAATTCAATCACTTAAGATTTAAAGTAAACTGTCCATGCATTTCTTTACATATGTCATAGGCATTAAATATTGAGCTTCTGCAGAAACATAAATCTAGAATAGGCAGGTATTGCTTCTTTATATCATGTCTACCTAGTAATTTATGTCATTTTTATGTGTGCTTTAAAATGCAATTTTCAAACTAAGGAAAAAAGAACCTTATTCCTTTGGGGGAAAATTCCTCTTTTCTACATGAATCTCTAGAGATTTTTTAATTGTATTTTAATTTCAAGCCATGTTCCAGTTGCAGGGTGTATAAAAATTCTGGTGCTACCAAGCTCTCCAGTCAGAAGAGACATTTACAATTCACCTCTGTCTTTCTGCCAGAAACAGAGCTCTTGTGAATGCAAGGCAGTATCCTGATTTCTTTCCATATAACCAGTTTATAAGCCACTGTGTAAACATCAAGTACAATAATAAAAGTCCAAAATTACAATAGGAGTGAGAAAGTTGTGTTTTCTGTTTTGCCACCCAGGAGATAAATATTCACCAATTTTCTCAGAATAGCTTGGTTTCTGATTTCAATTGTCTGTGTATAGATATTTACCACTAAGCAGGAAGTAGTTCTACCAGCTCATATAGTGCTTGCTATTCAGCTAAACCCCCTGAAACTTAACAGAGAACTGCTGATGAACTTCTCTCTGTGTCACGTCACTTGTGGTGTGTATAGACTTTGTTAAATCTAGTTCAGGAAATGCCTTTGCCTTTGAGATTTGATTTTAGGATTGATATGAAAATTTAGGTATTAGACTGAGGGACCAATGTTTTATTAATTTGCATTCCAATACAAAATTGTGCAGTAGTAGGAATGGATTCACTGTTAAATTTGCATGTCCACACAAAATTAGAATAAATATCCTTTATATAGAACTTCAAGATTGTATTGTTTCATAGTATGAACATTTGGATCGTGAACAGAAGCAAGATTTTATCCATTCTTTATTGTATGCTTTCAGCTTCAACAGTGAAGGCTGTGATTAACCCAGGAAAACATGAGAGAAGAGAAAATAACACATTTGGCAGTCTTTCCCAGCTAAGAGCTTGACATGCATACCTTTTCTATACCCAACCTTCTCTTTCTCCTTGTATGGCAAATCTAAGAGCAATTGATTTTGTATAGCATAAATATTATCTGTTTTAGTCAGTTTTTTTTATTTCTTCTGTGACCAAGACACTACAAGAACAAATAGAGGAAGAAATGAAGAAATAATGTTTATTTTGCGGTTCAAGGTTTCAGAGGTCTTAATGGACCAATGGCCAACTCCATTCTTTGGTGTTTCAATGGTCTTAGTCCACATGCAGCTGACTCCCTTCTTTGGGACCTGAGGTGAGGCAGAACATCATGGCAGAAGAGATCATGGCAGAAGAGTGTGGTGCAGGACAGTGGCTCCACAGTGGTATCAGGAAGGAGAGAGAGACAGAGAGAGAGAAAGAGACAGAGAGAGAGAGAGAAACAGTTCTGTGCCACAAGGACAAAATTTATATCCCAAAGACACACCCCTAGGGACCCACCTCCTTTAGCCACACCCTACCTGCGTACAGTATCATCCAGTTAATCCCTATTAGTGGATTAATGCACTGATTGGTTTAAGGGTCTTATAACCCAATCATTTCACCCTTAAACTTTCTTGCATTTCTCACATATGAACTTTTGGGGGACACCTAAGACCTATATCCTAACATTATCCCATACTTTTATGAAGAAATCCCATTTCTTAAAAGTTAGCATTAGTTTAGATGAGACAATATTGCAACAAAACATTATTTATTCATCCAGTTATATATCAGATACGAGCTAATGGGGTAGTTTCTGCTAAAGGCAGTTAATCAAAGACTCTGATTGTTGAGGTCATTCCCTATTGGGAGATTATTCTTAATGGATGACTTGCATTCCTGCATGTTTTCTGAGGAGGCATTGATAACTTTTATTCTAGATTATATTTTCAAGAATCTTTGGTGAAATAGACTCATGTTGCACTATTTCAGTCTGGTGAGATAGAACATCCACATTCATAACAAGTTACATGGAAAAAGTTTATATCTTAAAGAGGGAAAATAGAAGTCTATTGTTTATTGTTGTCCAGTGACCCAAGTTTCAAGAATGCTAACCAAGGGTCGGTGGCATCCTACCTCTACATGATCAATTTACTCAATAGCTGAGGGACACAGAAAGCAGCCCACCCTGGGTTTTATACCCTGTGGAGCGAAATGAAGTGCTGGGCTGAAACACAGAGCGACATCTTGCTCTAGACAGAGACTGGAAGTGAGCTGGGCAATTCTGGTCAGTCTGTCTTTGTTTCAAGATGTTACAATCCCAGCATGTCTACAGTTATTCTTGAGAACTATGTGTGAGAAGCCAAGAAAGTGAGGGAGGAAATTGTGCTGATACCATCAAACCCAGAGAACCACCCTCACCTTTGAGTAGAGAACAATCTTAGAACAGAGATTGCATTCTTTGGGTCAGAGAGCAGATTTATTTCTTGATCAGAATAGTAAAAATATTGTCTCCAAATGGAGAAAAGTTTAAGCAGATCTTCTAGCGTTCCCTTCAAACTATTAGGGTTTTCCTAAGCTATGGGCTTGGCATTGGTGATAAAACTCATGTGTACAGTTTTCTCTTTGGACATTCCTTACTTCTCCCATGGAACTTGAGGAGAAGGTGAGTCAATGCAGACATAGAGTTATTGCTGTTTGACGCACTGTGAGGAATAAAGTCATTTGTCTCTGACCCAGGACTTTCATGTGCTTTGCCAGAAAATGAGACTACGGCAAGCTAATTTGTTCGTTTGCAAATAGGGAAAACTACTGCTTCTGACACTTCCATCTTCTTCGCTCTCTGGGACAGGGACCCCCATGACAGCTACCTGCAGGACTCCAGCAGAGTTCAGACATCACATCTGATCCTTCCTGGATCAACCAAAAGTGATACTTTGAAGACCCATCCTTGGGAACTTGTTTAATGAGGAGGATGCATTTACCCTTTCCATCTCCAGTTCTTAAAGAGAAAGACAATCATGCTTGGTGAATGCTAACAAATCATAACCCCAGGTTCTCTGTTATGTGGTCTGCAGATCAACTCCCCCAAGAAACAGGAGATTTTCTCCTGTTGATGATGAAAATTCATTAAAAAATTTTCTCATTTTATGATTTATATTTATTTCTAGTCTTCCAATTTAGGAATATTAGTGGATCTAAAATTGTGTTTACATACAAATCCTAAAACTGGACTCTTTTTCCAGGATCATAGCGATTTGCCTCTTACTTCATTATTTTACTGTTCTACATGCAAAAATTTTACATATATTCTTCAAAATCTCCAGTATATTATAATGATTGATAAAATATGCAGATGTATTCAAGGTAAGTCCTTTTGTATGGAATTTTTCATGCCCTTATAATTACAAAGGACACTGATATTTACTTTTGTTAGCAGAAATCAACCTGAATTTTGTGTATTTAAGAGGAATATCTCCATTATTCTATAGGATTATTTGTAGGTTAATAATAAATGTGGAGATTCAGAAAAAGATTGCTTTGTACTTTATTTCATTTTATGTTACATTTTTTTGGGTATCAGGGAATGAACTCAGGGGCACTCGACCACTGAGCCTCATCCCCAGTCCTATTTTGTATTTTCCTTAGAAACAGGGTTTCACTGAGCTGCTAAACACCTCACTTTGGCTGAGTCTGGCTTTGAACTGGTCATCCTCCTGCCTCAGCCTCCCAAGCTGTTGGGATTACAGGCATGCACACCATGCCCAGCTCCTGTTTTAATTAAGCAGTCGCCACAGTAGATTTACATAGTCAAAAGTTATATATAAAGTAAATTAATCCTTGGAATTTAAATAATACTGGTAATAATTATATGACGTGGCATCATGGCTGGCCTGAATGATCAATAAGCCTATGTACTATGATAATCTCACTCACTTCTGGAAGGTAGCAGACCAGTTGGATCAGGGTGATCTAGAATGGGTATATTCTGGTCTACAGGGCTGTATGTTTGAACTGGCTGTCCCAGGCTTCATCAGCGGCTCATCTTCACTCCACTTTGTCCCACCCTCTGAGAGGCTCACCTGGGATTCTTCACATGAAGACTCTCAGTGATAAAGCATCAGAACTCAGGGCAAATCCTTTCAGACTTTTATCGTGTTATATTTGCTAGTGAATCCTTGGCCACTGGCCAAAGCAAGTCCATGACCAAACATGCATGGACTCAAGGTGTCAAGAAATAAACTCCATCTTTACAAGAATTTCAGATGAATGCATTGGTAAGTGTTATCCTAAGAAAGAGAACTGATAAAATGTGTGTGTGTGTTGGGGGGAACTTATTATGAGAAATTTGCTTTTGTAATTATGGAGTCTGAGAAGTCCTAAGTCGGCCATAATCAAGTAGGACACTTAAAAGAGCTGATGGTGCAGATCCAGTCTGAGTCTAAAAGCCTGAGAAGGAAAGCTGATGATATAAATTCTGTTCCAAAAACCTGCAAGAATAGACCCAAGAATAGCTGCTATTTGATTGCAAGTCTGAAGGAAAGAAATGTCCACAGTCTCAGCTTGAGGTATTGAGACAGGAGGAATTCTTTTTACTCAGCCTTTGGTTATATTTAGGTCATAAGCCCCATAGGCAAGACTCACTCACCTTAAGAAGAATAATCAGTCTTATTCCATCTATTGAATAAAATATAAATTTCATCTAGAAAAACCCTCACAGAAACACCTAGAATAATACTTGACCAAATATTTGAGCACCTGGTTGTCCATTTGACACAATAAATTAACCATCACAATGGGTAAAGCAATGAAATCACACTAAAAAGGGGCCTTCATACATATAAAGAAAGAAGCTTCAATTCTAAAGAAGTCTGCTGCATGAAACTTTCTAGGCAAATTTCCTTGCTTTATCAGAGATGATAAAACTTGCATTAAGTTTTATAAGGTTTAAAATCATAATACACAAGACATGTATTAGCATGTCTGAACAGAGCAATATAAAATATTTAAATAGAATTTTTAGCAGTTTGAATACTCAGTAATTTTCTGCGTCTATAAATGAGTGTAGAATGGGGCTCCAAACAGAACTCTTGCTAATGCAGTTTAGATAATATATGATTATACTTCTCCACTCAACATATTTGGTTATTCAAATAGTACTGAGTTCAGTTTATTTCTAGTGTATATAAAATATATGTGTAAAGATCATATGTGTTGCTTTTTAAAATGTTTGTGGTGCTGGGTGATCAAATCCAGGACCTTGAGCATGATAGTCAAGTGCTCTACCCCTGAACTATACACCCAGTCTTCATTTTTTATTTTATTACATAAGTACATATCTCATCTTCTTTCCAAAAATTGAGCTCCCTGAATTCAAGCATGTAAAAATTTCCTTTTTCTTTTTTCTTTTATATCTTTTTATTTGTTCTAATTAGTTATACATGACAAAAGAGTGCATTTCGAATCATTATACAAAAATGGAGCAAAACTTTTCATTTCTCTGGTTATACACCATGCAGAGTCACACCATTTGTGCAACTAAACATATACACAGGGTAATAATGTCTGTCTCATTCCACCATCTTTCCCATCCCCATACCCCTCCCCTCCCCTCACCCTCCTCTGCAGAATCTAATAAACTAAATAATACTCTTATTTGAAAACATACAATAATATATAGTTGAAGTCAGATGAATTTAGAGCTATAATCTCACAAATTCTAATTTTGAAAACGATTTGACCTTTTCAAGCCTCAAGTGCATCATGCAATATAATGCTAAGAGCCAATTTCCTATATAATATCTAGCTAGCCTAACAGAGTGCAACTTCTAAAAGTGCTTCTTAGTCTCTCTGGTATAGTTTACGCAGGGGAAAATACAATGAACTATGCTGAAAACTTAAAGAGTAAAACACAATGATAGCAATTGTAATTTTGGTTGTTTGAAATGATTTCTTAAAAGAGTGTATTTCTAATAACAGTAAAATTACATGCTGATATGCAATATTAAAAGGACATTTCCCAGTTTTATAAATCTTACCGAAGATATTTGTATTCATCCACAGACCAATTTCAAGACTACCTTCAGGGTATGAAAGAGTGTCAGAAGAGATGGTCCAGATCAATGAAAATATCCTGAATGCACACGGAATGATAGTTTCCATAGTCCCCTATTGCTCTCTGAGGTCATTTTATAGTTCTGCAAAACAATATTTTGTAGTTTCAAAGCTTGAACACCAAATGAGACATATTATTTAGTTCCATGAAATTATACACAAGCAAAATCCTAGTTGTTTTGTAAATCAGCTATTTTAACTTTCTTACAGAAAAAGTTCCTATGCTAATCATTCCCTGTACAGTGAAGAAGACTGATTTATTGGATTGATGGGAAAGCACACTTGAATAAACAGCATGTGTGCACAATACATTCCCATAATATCATGCACACTTTAGGATGGCTTTTCCCTCTGCAACAGTAAATAGGGAGGAAAGTCATTCTCTTCCATAGCCATTTTCCTCTCATGCTCAATCTGAGGCATCCTATGCTTTTTAAGGTTTATACTTAGAAATTGGGAATGAATAATATATGCAATTCAATTCATATTTCATTCCTATAAATGATATTCTTAAAAGAGCATCAAATGATTTTTATTCTCTGTGATATTTAGATATGACAAGGGGCAGGAGATCCCCTCATACACCCACACACATACATTTTTGTACTCTTAAATTTACCTAGGAAATTGACCTTTAAAAAGAAATTCACGATCTTCAGCTGCCTGAGTCCTTGGAGCTGAGCTCAGGTCTTCCGGCGGGGTTGTGGCACTGCGACTCCTGGTTGCCTCTGCCCAGAAGCATTGATCATTCCCAACCTGAACGTAGTGGGACAGCAGCTATCTTGGGTCACCGCTTGATCAATCACCTCTTAAACATCGGGTGAGTTACTGGAAAACTGCAGGGACACTTTAAGTCTTTACAGGGAAATTTCAATCCCTCTGATTTGCACTACTAGAGGGGAAGATACACGAGCAACATGAGAAAACACGGGAAGAAAGTGTCCCAAACAAACCTAGATGATACATCAAGAGAACCCAAAGACAGCATGGTAGAAGGAATGACAGAAAGGGAGTTCAGAATGTTCATAATTAAAATGATCTGAGAAGAGAATGATGTGACTAGAGAGCAGATTCAGGCTATGAATAATCAACTAATAGAGCAATTGCAGGAAGCAAAAAATCATTTCAATAAAGAGATAGAAGTTCTGAGAAAAAAACAAACAGAAATCCTTGAAGGAAACAAGGAAATGAAGGAAACAATTAACCAAGTGAAAAACTCAATAGAAAACATAATTAACAGAATAGATCACTTGGAAGACAGAACGTCAGACAATGAAGACAAAATATTTAATCTTGAAAACAAAGTCGAACAAACAGAGAAGATGATTAGGAATCATGAACGAAACCTCCAAGAAATATGGGACATCATGAAAAGACCAAATTTAAGAGTTATTGGGATTGAGGAAGGCACAGAGATACAAACCAAGGGTATGAATAATCTGTTCAATGACATAATATCTGAAAATTTCCCAAATATGATGAATGAGATGGAAAATCAATTACAAGAGGCTTACAGGAACCAAACGCACAGAATTACAACAGATCCACACCAAGGCACATTATAATGAAAATACCTAACATACAAAACAAAGATAGAATTTTAAAGGCTGCAAGAGAAAAGCATCAGATTACCTAGAGGGGGAAACCAATATGGATATCAGCAGATTTCTCAGCCAAGACCCTAAAAGCAAGAAGGGCCTGGAACAACATATTTCAAGCTCTGAAAGAAAACTGATGCCAACCAAGAATCTCATACCCAGCAAAACTTACCTTCAGATTTGATAATGAAATAAAATCCTTCCATGATAAACAAAAGCTTAAAGAATTCACAAAGAGAAAGCGTGCCCTACAGAACATTCTCAGCAATACATTTGAAGAGGAAGAAACGAAAAACAACAATCTCAGTCATCATGTGGAGGAATTACCCTAAAGAAAGAGTCAATCAAAGGAGAACCAAAGTTAAGCTAAAAAACCCAAAAAAGCTAAAATGGTAGGAAATATAAGTCATATCTCAATAATAACCCTGAATGTAAATGGTCTAAACTCATCAATCAAAAGACATAGACTGGCAGATTGGATTAAAAAGAAAGACCCAACAATATGCTGCCTTCAAGAGACTCATTTCATAGAAAAACATGCCCACAGACTAAAGGTGAAAGGTTGGGAAAAAACATACCATGCACATGGACTGAATAAAAAAGCAGGAGTTTCCATCCTCATTTCAGATAAAGCAGACTTCAAGCCAAAGTTAGTCAGAAGGGATAAAGAAGGACATTTCATACTGCTTAAAGGAAGCATAAATCAGCAAGACATAACAATCATTAATATTTATGCACCAAACAATGGTCCATCCACGTACGTCAATCAGATCCTTCTCAATTTCAGGAATCAAATAGACCAAAACACAATAATACTGGGAGACTTTAACACTCCTCTCTCACTGTTGGATAGATCTTCCCAGCAAAAATTGCACAAAGAAACCATAGGACTCAATGACACAATCCCTAATTTGGACTTAACAGACATATATAGAATATTCCACCCATCAAAAAGCGAATACACATTCTTCTCAGCAGCTCATGGTTCCTTCTCTAAAATAGACCATATGATATGCCACAAAGCTACTCTTAGCAAATACAAAACCATAGAGATACTACCTTGTATACTATCAGATCATAATGGAATGAAATTAGATATCAACGATAAAGTTAGAAACAGAAACTATTCCAAGACCTGAAGATTAAATAATATGCTATTGAATGATACATGGATAACAGAAGACATTAGGGGGGAAATTAAAAGATTCTTAGAGGTCAACGAGAACAAAGATACAACATATCAAAATCTCTGGGATACCATGAAAGCAGTGCTAAGAGGAAAGTTCATTGCATGGAGTGCATTAATAAAAGAATGAAAAGTCAACAAATCAATGACCTCACATTACAGCTCAAAGCCCTAGAAAAAGAGGGACAGATCATCACCAAAAGTAGTAGAAGACAGGAAATAATCAAAATCAGAGCTGAAATCAATGAAATTGAAACAAAAGAAACAATTCAAAAAATTGACCAAACAAAAAGCTGGTTCTTTGAAAAAATAAACAAAATTGATAAACCCTTAGCCTCACTAACGAAGAGAAGGAGAGAGAAACTCCAAATTACTAAAATTCATGATGGAAATGGAAACATTAAACAGAGACAATTGAAATACAAAACAAAATAAGAATTTACTTTGAAAATTTATACTCCAACCAAATAGAAAACCTCGAAGACATTAACAGGTTCCTAGAGACATATGAGCCACCCAAACTGAATCTGGAGGACATACACAACTTAAATAGATCAATTTCAAGCAATGAAATAGAAGAAGTCATCAAAAACCTTCCAACAAAGAAAAGTCCAGGACCGGATGGATTCACAACCGAGTTCTACAAGACCTTCAAAGAAGAGCTCATTCCAATACTCCTCAAAGTATTTCATGAAATAGAGGAGGAGGGAACCCTTCCAAACTCATTCTATGATGCTAATATCACCCTGATACCAAAACCAGAGAAGGACACATCAAGGAAAGAAAATTTCAGACCAATATCCCCAATGAACATAGATGCAAAAATTCTTAACAAAATTTTAGCGAATCCCATACAAAAGAATATTAAAAAAATAGTGCACCATGATCAAGTGGGTTTCATCCCTGGGGATGCAAGGTTGGTTCAATATCCAGAAATCAATAAACGTAATTCATCACATCAACAGACTTAAAGTCAAGAACCACATGATTATTTCAATAGATGCAGAGAAAGCATTTGATAAAATACAGCACCCCTTCATGCTCAAAACACTAGAAAAAATAGGGATAGTGGGGACATTCCTTAACATTGTAAAGGCTATCTATGCTAAGCCCACAGCTAACATCATTCTAAATGGAAAAAAATTGAAAGCATTGCCCCTGAGAACTGGAACAAGGCAGGGATG
>JAJEJO010001915.1:175016-225799 GCA_020662805.1 Glaucomys volans
AGAATAGCTAAAGCAATCCTTAGCAAGAAGAACGAAGCAGGGGGTATCACAATACCAGACCTTCAACTATACTACAGAGCAATAGTAACAAAAACAGCATGGTATTGGTACCAAAATAGACAGGTAGATCAATGGTACAGAATAGAGGACACAGAGACAAACCCACATAAATACAGGTATCTCATACTTGACAAAGGAGCCAAAAACATACAATGGAGAAAAGACAGCCTCTTCAACAAATGGTGCTGGGAAAATTGGAAATCTATATGCAGCAAAATGAAACTAAACCCATATCTCTCACCCTGTACAAAACTCAATTCAAAATGGATCAAGGACCTAGAAATTAGACCAGAGACCCTGCACCTAATAGAAGAGAAAATAGGTCCAAACCTTCATCACATTGGCCTAGGACCAGATTTCCTTAACATGACTCCCGAAGCACAAGAAATAAAAGCACAAATCAAAGATTGGGATAGAGTCAATCTATAAAGCTTTTTCTCAGCAAAGGAAACAATCAGCAATGTGAAGAGAGAGCCTTCTGAGTGGGAGAAAATCTTTGCCACACACACTTCAGACAGAGCACTAGTCTCCAGAATCTACAAAGTACTCAAAAATCTTTACACCAAGAACACTAATAACCCAATCAATAAATGGGCCAAGGAAATGAACAGACACTTTACAGAGGAAGATCTACAAGCAATCAACAGATTTATGAAAAAATGTTCAATATCCCTAGTTATAAGAGAAATTCAAATCAAAACCACCTTAAGATTTCATCTTACCCCAAATAGAAAGTCTTTTATAAAAGAATACAGACAACAACAGGTGTTGGCGAGGATGTGGGGAAAAGGGTACACTCATACATTGCTGATGGGAGTGCAAGTTGGTGCAGCCACTCTGGAAAGCAGTGTGGAGGTTCCTTAGAAAACTTGGAATGGGTCCACCATTTGACCCAGCTATCCCACTCCTTGGCCTTTACCCAAAGGACTTAAGATCAGATTACTACAGTGATGCAGCCACATTGATGTTCATAGCTGCTCAATTTACAATAGCTAGATTGTCGAACCAACCTAGATGTCTTTCAATAGATGAATGGATAAAGAAACTGTGGTATATATACACAATGGAATATTACTCAGCCATAAAGAAGAATAAAATTATGGCATTTGTAGGTAAATGGATGTTGTTGGAATTTATGCTAAGTGAGATTAGAAAATCCCAAAAATCCAAAGGCCGAATGGTCTCTCTGATAAGTGAATGATGATGCATAATGTGGGGTGGAATGATGGCAAGAATGGAGAAAGGATAGAGAGCATAGAGGGAAGGGAGGGGTGGGGTTGAGGTTTGGGGGTAAGAATAATAACAGTATGTGTGACAGACATCATTGCCCTGTGTGCATATATGAATGCACAGATGGGGTGACTCTACTTTGTGTACAACCAGAAAAACAATTGCTATACTCCATTTGTGTTCAATGAATCAAAAAATTAAATAAAAAAAAGAGAGACTAAAAAAAAAAAATTCACTGTGACCATCTTGTCAAAGAATATGCACACCCAGTACTACATAGCACGTTCAAGTGCTTCTCAACCAGTTATATATGTATGAATCTTGTTTAAGGTACAGAATCTGATGTAGTGTGTCTGAAATGGAAATAAATGCATTTTTAACAACATCACAGCTCAGAAAGATGTTTCTAGTCATATGTATTTACATATATATGCACTTTTTATACATTGCATATACTACACCATATATTACATACAAAACAACGTGGATTCTTAAAGTTATTTAAATAACCTTTGTAATTTTATTTAATAAATTAATTGCATTCTTATAAATAAAAATCTTAAAACAAGAAAGCTTTGTCCATTGTTAAAGTCAGTTTGATGTGGCAGAAAGAATACCACATGGACACAGATGTTATAGTAGAATGACGTTACTCAAAATTTTGCAATTAAATAACTACAGTCATAAACTCTGCTAGAAGAAATGGAATGACAAGTTTTTATTAGTAACCTAAAACAATTTTTTTCATGTCCAAGTTTATTTTTATTAGCAGCTCTGCATTAGAAAATTCTATATTTTTCCTGTGTGGAAGGTAAACATAAAATTTGTAGTATACCACATAAAATATGAAATTTATGATTTATGCATATATAAAGACAAATATGATAATAATGATCAACGCCTAAAGAATCATCTTTATTTGTCCAAAACTATGCTAACAACTCTATATGTATTGTCCTTTGAATTGTCAAAACAGCTCCGAAATCAGCAGCATATATACCCATTGAGTTCATGGAGAAACTCAGACTTAGCAAAATCAACTCACCAGCTTGCCAAAGTACATCTAGTAAGAGTGAGTGTGAATCTGGGATTGGAAGCAATACGTGTGTACATTCAGCTTTCGATGTATATTAGTCAGTGTGGTCACTGATTTTTTCTTACTTCCCATCACTGAACAATTAAGTTAATCCCATATATTTGAGAGTTTTATATTAGACAGCAGCTGAGTGCTACCAAATTTTATGTTAATCATTAAAGTATTAGACTATACTAGCATATACATAAATTTTAAAATCTCAGTGGCCTAAAATATAGTTTATTTCTCATGAGTGAAAATCTATTTTCCCTCCCAAACTGAAGAACCTATGTTGATATGATTATACAAAATTTATGCCCATATTTATTGAATGTCAGGCATTATTCTGATGATTTCACTGCTTCTAATTTAATAGTATAATAATAAAAACACAACATCACTCTGGTATAATATTTCAGTCAGCTTTTTGAACTATGTTACCAAAGCAACTTGCCAAGAACAATACAGAGGAGGAAAAGGTTCAGCCCATGTTGGGTGGCTTCCATAGCTTTGAGCCTCAGGTAAGACAGAACATCATGGCTGAGGACGTGGCAGAGGAAAACAGCCCAAGACAGGGCAACCAGGAAGCAAAGAGAGAACTCCTCCACTCACCAGAGACAATATACAACCCTCAAAGGTATGCCCCAAATGTTCTACCTCCTTCAGCCACACCCTACTTGCCTACTATTACCACCCAGTTAATATACCAGTGGATTACTCCACTATTAGTTTACAGCTCTCATAATCCAATCATTTCACCTCTGTACATTCTTGAATTGTCTCATGTATGAGCTTTTGGGGGACACATATAAATTATGACAGAGACACTATTACAGATATTTTATCTCAGTTTTATAACACCTTTGAAGAGGTAGCTTTTATTGTCATAATATTATCAGTAAGAATATAGGTCCAAGATTGCCACTCAAAAAATTGTTCAACAAGAATTAAGAAGGGGCCAGGCATGGTGGTGCATGCCTATAATCTCAGCTTTTGTGAAGTATTTACTTTAATCTGATAACAATTCAGGTGCTTTCGACCTGCAGTTTTCTGACAGGCTGAGGATATGGCCCATTGTTCCAAATTGTATTTCTGGGTATCTTAGAATGTTTCTGTTGATGATTGTACCAGTAGTCTTCCAAATTTATCTTCTAAACGACTGTTTCAAAGTGCGTGGCCAATTGAGAAACAGCTAAATACCATTGGTAAATACCTTTGGCAGGTTGATCCTGTTCATCGTGTTCTACTGATTTTGTGTTAATGTCATGCTTTGCATGATTGATAATGATGATAATGAAATGGTACCAAACAAAACCAAACATAACAACTCATAAAAATAGATTGCAGGGGTTTTGAGTTTTTGAGATTTGGGGCCATCATTAATACAGATATGTAATTTAAAATGAAAATCCAATAACATTTGTATCACAAAACTTACTTTTATCTCAAAAGACTTTGTAGCATTCTAGATCTGGTTTCCTTTTTCAGAGCTAAACATATTTCTATGAGATGGAAAAATACTCACTTACAATCATATTATGATTGTTATTATAATATTTTATGAAAATTACACTTTAGTGTTTCATTTTTGTCTTGATTCTTGGTGACATCAGACTTATTTTGCATCATCATTCAAAACACAGGACTGAATCTGCATATCATCTCAGAGTTTTTTGTGATGTTCTTGTACAACTGACTTATTGTTTTCTGTTATGTAAATGATCCAGATGGCAACAAAATCTTGTGAGATAAATAATACTCCATAATTTCGACAAAATCATACATGATTATATCCAACTTTGATAGTGGAAAAGTGAAGGTAGTACAATGTGTCGTAAGTACAATTTGTTCTCTTTGAAACAAGTTACCTTTCCAAGTTAGAATTCCTATTCTGCAATTATTTCATATTCCTTGCTGACTGCCTTTTTGGACCAAGATCTTGGATTCAGACTATCACTGGTAATATAGTGATAAAAAGAGCTGTATTTTTTTTGATTGCTTCTTTTTTGAAAAATTTATTTGTTAATTTTTTTTTGAATTTTTATTTTTACAGACTTCATTTTGACTCATTATACACATCTGGGGTACAAATTTTCATTTCTATGGTTGTGCATGATGTACATTCATATCATTATTGTTAATCGCACATTTACATAGGGTAATGATGTCTGTCTCATTCAACCATTTTCATACCTCCTCCCCTCCTCCTCTCATTTCCCTCTACATAATCTAAAGATCCTCCATTCATCTTTTACCCCCCCCCCCAACCAGATTCTATATCATCACCTGCTTATCAGGGAAAACATTTGGCCTTTGTATTTTTGGGATTGGCTTATTTCACTTACCTTTATAATCTCCACTTCCATCCATTTATCTGCAAATGCCATAATATTATTCTTTATGGCTGAGTAGTATTCAATTGTGTATATACACCACATCTTCTTTGTGCATTCATCTGTTGAAGGGCATCTAGGTTGGTTCTAGCTATTGTGAATTGCACTGCTATAAACATTGATGGCTGTGTTACTGTAGTATGCCAATTTTAAGTCCTCTGGGTATAAACCAAGGAGTGGGATAACTGGGTCAAAAGGTGGGTCCATTCCAAGTTTTCTGAGGAATCTCCACACTGCTTTCCAGAGTGGCTGTACCAATTTGCAACTCCACCAGCAATGTAAAAGTGTGCCCTTTTTCTCCACAGCCACAGCAACACCTATTATTGTTTATGTTCTTGCTAATAGCCATTCTAATCAGAGTAAGATGAAATCTTAGAGTTGTTTTAATTTACATTTCTCTAATTACTAGAGATGTTGAACACTTTTTCATATATTTATTGATCATTTGTTCATCCTCTTCTGTAAAGTGCCTGTCCAGATCCTTGGTCCATTTATTGATTGGGTTCTTTGTATTTTTGGTGTAAAGTTTTCTAAGTTCTTTATAAATTTTGGAGATTAGTGCTCTATCTGATATGCATGTGGTAAAGATTTTCTCTCACTCTGTAGGCTCTCTTTTCACATTATTAATAGTATCCTTTGCTGAGGAAAAGCTTTTTAGTTTGAGTCCATCCCATTTATTGATTCTTGCTTTGATTTCTTGTGCTATGGAAGTCTTGTTAAGGAAGTCTGATCCTAAGCCAACATGATGAAGATTTGGGCCTACTTTGTCTTCTATTTGGTGCAGGGTCTCTGGTCTAATTCCTAAGTCCTTGATTCATTTTGAGTTGAGTTTTGTGAAGGTTGAGTGATAGAGGTTTAATTTCATTTTACTACATGTGGTCTTTTTTCCTTCCAGATGAAGTTCATGATGGCCTTCTCTATTTCTATGAGGAATGTCATTGGAATTTTAACTGGAATTGCATTAAATTTGTATAGTGCCTTTGGTAGAATGGCCATTTTTACAATATTAATTCTGCCTGTTTTTCAAGGTTGTTTTAAAGTATAGAAAAAAATGAAATTTAAAGTGCCTGGTTAAAATCTCATACTGGATTGACTCAAGTTATGCTTATTACTAGAGTCTTGTCAATATGATGGAACTATCCTAAGAAAAACCATCTTTCCATAAATATGATGTGATTTTCTTCATAATCAAAATGACTTAAAAGTCTTCACAATTTAGATGGAAAATAATTTTTTCTCTATACAAATTTTCTAGAAAGCTGACCTACTGTTTAAACATGACAATAGGGATAATCTACACATTGCCCGTATTTTCAGAGTACAGTATTCACACATTGTAATTCTACTAAGATTTTGTGTTTTTTCTCTTTCTTCAGGTATCTCCCTGTCCTTTATCTAAGTTCCTGTTAATCTTGATCTTTGGCAATTCTGACTGGCATAGCTTCTGCAGCCTGAATGCTCACTCACAGAACATTGTCGTGGTTCTCCTTTGTGATCTACATCATTAATAACCTCTACCACACATAACGGTGATCTAGTAGGCCATCTTTAATGTTACTGTACTGAAATTTTAAAGTGTTTTCTTTAGATTTGTGTATACATGTTTACCCTATCATAAGAGGAAAACATTTAATTCAAGTAGAGCAGCAATAAATTCACTTATATTTAAAAGAAGCACTCAAATCACAGTCCATAATAGCTGTTGTTTATGTGAGGGCTTATATAGAACCAGAGAAATAAAGCTGATTGGTAGGGTCACCCTAAAGTGTTCTTGAACCTGTTTTCTGATGTTCTACTGTCTTATCTGTTAGTCCTTCAGGAAAAATTGCCTAGAGTAGTTGGGAAGGTACTCTGCATGTTCAGGCTGTGCATGACTGCTCTCAAGTGTTTGTTTCACCTGAGATAATATCTGTAACTGTTTAGACATTGCTGCTTCTTGGCTATCACTAGAACACAAAAAAACAAGGATATTTACTCTAAAAAAGGACACAACTAAATCATTGGATAAAATGAAGTGCACTTTAAAGTGGAAATATCAACAAGCCACTAGTTTTTAAAGGGTAGATTTAGATTCTATTGCAGGTGCTGAAAGAAACAAAACTGTTCATATTCACATTGATGGTACTGGTCATTGTTCTGATTCTTAGGTATTAGGGGCAAATCTTTAGATAATTCAAATGGATGCAAACTAAATTAACTTTTGTAAATTTTGAGCTAGTTTGACAAGTTTGGGTAAATGTAAATGTCAGCTACATTGGCAACTTTAAGAACAGAAAGGTAAGCTCATTGATCAAAAGTTTGCCATTTTATTTACATGCTGGTAACAGCAAATTTGTCTTCAGGGGAAAACTTCTTAATAAATACCTATTTAATTAACCTATCAATTAGCTCAACATATAACACTATGTTCTAGGAACTATTATGCACACAGGAAATAAAATAAGGGATAAGTTCCTATCAAAGAGATGTGAGTTATAAACTATCATTTAAAATATGGAAGCATGTTCTCAGGGGTAAACCATGTACTTTACACCATAAATTGAAAATTCAATAACCTTAAGATTTCTTATATCCCCAAATACACCCACACACATGTACATGAACTAACACAGAGAATTATATATACAAAACATATTTGTATGCTTCATGTAAAAGTTGGAAATCATATATGGGTCAAAATCAATAAAATAAAACCAAATAAATTTCTGAGGTCTGACTTAGGTAAACATATTAAGGATTAGAACACATATAAAGGACATGTATGAAGATTATATGTAGAAGTGATCTGGGAGCAAGTGATTTCTTAGATTCTTTTCTTTTCAAGAAGGTTAGCTGGGCACAGCAATTTGGGAGGCTGAGGCAGGGGATTGCAAGTTCAATGCCAGCTTCAGCAATTTTGCAAGGTCCTAAGGAACCCTGTCTCAAAATAAAAAGTAAAACATTCTGAGGATGTGGCTCAGTGGTGAAGCACCCCTGGGTTAAATCCCTGATACCAATATATATATTTATATACATATATATGTATATATACTGTGCATATATATGCAAATTATATATACATATATTATATTACACATATATACATATATACATAATGTATACATTATATTATACATATATACATATTATATATACATACATTATATAAATATATATATATGTGTGTGTGTGTGTGCATGTGTGTGTGATCTTAATCCATTTTTTCTGTAACAGGCTATCAGAGACTGGCTAATTTATGAACAAAATAATTTATTTCTTAGAGTGCTGGAGACTTGAAGTTCAAGATAAGATACCAGCAGATTCCTTCTGCTTCTGGTGAAGGCTGCTCTCTGCTTTCCAGACAGCACCTTATTGTATGGTTGGAGGGTGGGAGTAAAGAGGGAGAAGGCAGGGGACAAACCCACTCTTTTAAAATAAGACAACTCATGCAATGGCTACATTAATCCATGCACAAAAGCAGAGCCCTTGTGGTCAAGCCACCACTTCTTAAACGTATCACTTCTTAATAGTGTTATAATAGTAATGAATTGAACATGAGGTTTAGAGGAAACAAGCAGTTCTAACCATTGCAAAAGTGTAATATTTTAAATTCTGGTTTAGGGACCACACACACATCTCTGACTGCACATATGCATATATATATATACATGTGAACACATATTTATCTGATCTGAATCCTCTCATGTTTCTCCTTTTTATCCAACTATGTTTTAGTGACAACCAACCTTATGAGTATGCCAAAATGCCCCCCACAAAAAAACAAGAGAATCTTTATTCTGAATATTACTCACCCCATCCTCCATTCCCCCAAGTATTTCAGTATTCTCTGTGGCTTTACTAAATGGTCCCAAACATTTTAGGTTGTCTGTTAAGTTTTCCTCAACATTTTCAATACAAGAGCAGCATTTGTTTAATTATGGTTTCCTGACTGATTTAAAAAGAAATGGTCTACTTTACATGCTCAAAACTAAACCCATCCTCATCAACATCCTTTAAAGAGCATTTTGCGTAATCTTATTTTGGCTCAAGACATTGTCTTTCATTTAGTTTACAAAGCTGGAAACTTCACAACATGTTCTATAGTGTTTTTTCCCTCATTCCCAATGTCTGAATGTCTTTTAGATCAGCTTCGAATCTTTAACAACTCCCAGCTTTCTATTTCTTATCATCTGCTTTTAATCCATTGTTTTCTTATTTCTTATTCTCCTGTTTGAAGCACTGGCTCTCACCACAATAAAGACTTTGGGGATGTTTGTTCAAATCTTTAACCTTGGACCATGCCATTCACAATTTCTACAAATTTTGACTTTATAGATTCCAGTTTCATTAGACCCATTCCCTACCCAGCCAATGCATACACAATTACTCTGGAAAAATAACCAAGCCTCTATGCTTTCTAATGAAATTTCATTCTTAATGAAATTCATTTGCTAGTGAAAGTTGGAGCCTATGCTGATAGTGACTGTCACAGGCACTCAGTAAACCTCTCCTATATTAAAATGCAACCAAATATTAAAAACAGTTGCTTGTTTTTCTGGTCAGCTCAAGAACTAATGCTTTTAGTCCTACTCATTTCAGACTCATCTGTGGTCCACTCATAAGGTGGATGTGATGATTAGTGACGAACAATGATTTCTTGGAATTTTCTTAGCTATTATCACATCCAGATGCCAAGTTCTTTTTCCAAAGCCAGTTATTCAAATATAAATGAAGAGTCTCTGATCAGAGGTCAGAATTCAAAACACCCACATCTAATAGCAAATTGTCCCCTTTCCATATGCTACTTCGTATGATTTGAGTGTTCTTATCCCCCTATATTAATATGTTGAAATCTAATCCTCAGTGTGATGGTGTTCAGAGGTGGGACCTTGGAGAGGTGTCTAGGTCATGAAAACAGAGCCCTCATGACAGGGAGTGAGACCCTTATCAAGTGCTAGTTTGTCTTTTCACTATGTAACAACTTAGTGGGAAGGCAGATAAATAGGATGATTCTTTGCATGTTTCTAAGAGTGTGAGGGAAACTTACATATAATACAGGCTATAAAGAATGATTTTCAGCCCATCATTAAAGCTCTCCTGACCTCTGGTAAGTTAAATCTCAGATTTTTCTGTGCTGATCATCACTGTCAATCATACAGTAGAATTGGAAGCTGAACTCCATGTTGGTGCCCTGACTTCCATTTCTCTCTGTTGCCTTTTCCACCTGACTACCACTTCCCAAGGCACTTGAACACCCTAATGATCCTGCTGGGGTGCAGAGCTCGCTGTGAGGTGACTTTAAGGCGAGTTCGTATACTTGTGTCTTGATTATTACTCATCAGATATTGCTACGGCACATTTAGCACTGGTCATTCTGTGAAGCGTGCAGCCACCCCAGGCAACTGTTTTGAAGTTGAATGCAATGGATCAAGTTTTCCATCACCCCTGATATTCTAGTAAGACTTTTAGTCTAGTCTGGAGCTGAATCTTGATCATGCTTCTCAGAAACTCAGATTTTGTAAATTCCTGCATCTTCTCTGCCAAACCTCTTCTTCTTGGTTTGTTGTTCAAATGAGCATCTTTTTATCCCAATGGGAGGAATGTAGCTTTTACATAATTCTCCACTGGCTCCCACTCTAAAGCTTATGGCATAAACCTTCGTCTATCAGTCTTGCAACTCTTGGGCTTGGTGCTAACATGGTAAAGCTTTCATGGTAAAATTGTATCTGCTTTAAGATAAATATCTCTTTAAACACAAAAATAAGTTTCTTTAGAATTCTGCTGTCCTCCCTGAGGGAATGAATGTTACTAATTGATAGGTTTGAGGGACAGTAGAAAATATCAGTATTTCAAATCATACCATTCTCAGATATGTTCATTTTAGAATGGTTTTCCCTAAAAATAATAAGGATGTTTCTAATTAGTTTAATGAATGGTAAAATATATGTTTATACATAAAGCAAGTCTAGAGGAAACTTACCTTCTGTAATGTTCAATCATGTCTTTTAGAACCTGGGCTCTTTCCATCTTACTCTCCTGTTTTAGTTCAACCTCAGGCTGGTATGGTAGAGAGATGCCTATACTCTCTCCATTTGTTCCATCCCCAAACACAGGCACATTCTCAGGAAAATGAGCATCCTTCATATTCATGTAATCTGTTTTAAAAGTGTGAGATTTTTTCCTCCAGCTTCTGAGTCTACTACTACCAGCCATACATTTTTGCCATACCAGGATGATAGTTCACCCCTGAATCAATCCCTAGAAGAAACTAGAAACTATCCTAAGATCAATTATGCCATTTATTTCTCCTTTCCCTGAGGTTTAATGAAGGTAGCAGGGAAAGATCTGTATCTGCAAAAAATTGGGATCTATTTGGAAGGAAAATGCCATGGATATTTATTATCTGGATAAGCAAAAATATCTGCAACAATCTTAACACAATTTATATACTTGTAAGAAATTGTAAGATGTCTTTGCTTCCCTTTACAATTTATTCTGTAGAGATTAGACAGTTTGGAGTGTTTTCAAGTAGAAATGCAAGATGAGCATATTTGTATTAAAAGGACCATCTTTGCCAAGTGTGGGGAAATTTGGTGACTGTGATATATTTGTGGGGAAGCTAAACACAAGAACTTTCAGAAAACTCCAGAAGTGGTTTAGAGAAGTGAAGAGAAGTAGTTCCCAAAGTGAAGAGATAAAAGAGATTGCGTTCCCCACTTTGCCTTCTTTCAGAAGAAATAGAGTATCTTGGAGTTGCCTTCCGAGAGGCAAGTGTCCATAGGAGAGTGGGTCAGGGTGTTCCTGTGAGAGGGGAATTGAGAACAATTAAAAAAAAGTGTAAGTTCCAAAAGTGCAAACATGAGGTGTATAGAAAGTTTTAACAATCATATGCACATGGGCAGGGAGAAAGCGAAAACTAGATTGAAGCTCAACCATGAGATAGGTCAGTCTGACAGATGTTTGACATTTATAAAAAACCAACCAGGTTGAGATCACATACGTCTTGGCTTCATTTTCTGACCTACATTTGAGGACGGTGAGGAGCCTCTACTTTGTGATCGGACAGATGTGTGTTTTATCTTGACTCTAGTCATGGAAAGCTGGGGTACCCTGTGTTATCTTGGGGCGTGTTTCCAGTACACCCTTGTCCTTGAACCTGTCTCCCTGCCTGCTCATGTGCTATAGCAAAGTGTTTTAAGTTAGCACTGCCTGGGTTGAGTCTCAGCTTCACTGTTTAGTGACTCATACAAAGTGCAAGATGTTAGACTTCTCTGTCTTAATTGTCTTATTTGTAAAATGAGAATAATGATGGTACCCACAAAATAATGTGTGGTTTTGCTTGTATTTGCTTATCCTTAATGAATTTTTAGAAGTTTATCTCCTGATTAGTATTGAAAGGTAATCATAAATTTCATCATCTATTTAAAATTGACTGTTGGGGGTGCTGGGGATATAGCTCAGTTGGCAGAGTGCTTGCCCTGCAAGCACAAGGCCCAGGGTTCAATCCCCAGTGCACCAAAGAAAAAATAAATAAATGAAAAATAAATAAATAAATAAATAAATAAATAAAATTGACTGTTGGTTGCACAAAATGAAAAGATTACTACCTTAAATTAATTTAGATATATAGAACTTTCAAATCATTATATTTTGATTCATGTGTATTGCATAAAACTGCATTGAATTACTGTGGATATATGATCATATGAATTTTCATAAGGTTCGACCAGGGAATATTAGTTTGAGAGACACACACACACACACACACACACATGAACACACACAGTGGAATATACTCAGTGTTCAATGACTTTGACTTGAATTAAGTTGAAAGCTTAAATAAGTATTAACTTTTTGAGCTCTTTAACAACCTTGGTTATAATAATAAAAATGCATAAACACTAACATACAACACTTAAAATGTGCTACATGCTAGCAACAACAGTATACCAACAATTTATGAATATTTTCCAATATTTTTTATTGTAGAATTTATATATTTATTTTTATTGTCTAATAATAAAGAAGAATGAAAGGTAGATGAAGGTCTATGTTCCAATCACCTATGTTGGGACAGCTGTGTTTGGTTATCCTTCATGTGGTCCTTCCAATTTCCCTGTGTCATGCCAATCACACTTACACAACTCTGATGATAAAAATTCTAGTTTCTATCTACTTTTAGTAATACTTATTGTGAAAAGATTTTAATTTTATTTTTCCAGTGATTGAAATACAAAATTTTGTTTCACTGGGCTTCCATTATTAATTGCTTGAATTGAATTTTTGAGTATATTTTGACATGTTAATGCACAACTTGGGTTTTAATTCTGTGAAATGTGTTTCTGTATTTCCTAACCATTTGTTTGACCTGCTAATGATTGATAGGATTTCTTTACACAAGCTAATTAGAAATTTTTCATCGGATACAGTATTATTCTGACAAAGGGGTATTTTTTTCTCATTAATGTTAATTTTTTTCTCATATATGTTTTCTCTGAAATTTAATATAGTCCATGTCATAAAATGTTTCAGTTATAGTTTACATTTCTTTCCTTCCTAGCAATATTTCCACCTGCAGAATATAAATATTGTTTGATACTGTCAAGTAAAAATTTTGTGACTTTATCTTTTTTTGATTATATTATGCAAATAAACTGGGGTTTTGTTTATGCTGTGAGGTAGATATCTAGTTTCAGTTTCTTCCATATGAAGAACTACTGTTCTTTCCACTTACTGTTTTTGCACTTACTGTTTTTTACAATATTATTTTCCATATGAAGAACTACTGTTCTTTATACTTACTGTTTTTGCACTTACTGTTTTTTGCAATATTATTTTCCATAAAACAACATTATTTTCAAATTTTTAATTAATTTTTAGTAATATCTATGTAACGAGATAATTAAACATTTTTCAATTATCTGAAATACTTGTTCCTGAATAAGTCAAATTTCCTGTTCATTTTTAACCTGATACTTGGCTCATTTTTTAAAACCATTGAACTATTTGTCTATACTTGCATAAATACCATTGATTGTATTTACTAACATTTTTGTTCTCTATCCTGGTATTTGATAAAGTATGACTACACTGATCTTTTATAATAGGCTCATCTATTTGGACATTTCTTCCCTATATTTGATGCCTACTACTAACATCCTGTTGCAATTTTTGAAAGAATTATTAAATATATGTCAAAAATATGCTATATGTCTCTGTATATTTATTACGTATTTTTCTGTCCTTCGACAAATACTATACTTTCTACCATTTAGAATGACTTTTGCTTGAAAATTTTAGGTAAGTTTCTCATATTAGATTTGACTTAATAGGCTTTATTCAAAACTATCAAACATTGTGCATTGATTTAAGTGACAATTCTATTTTCCTTGCTAATTTCTTTTATTGTAGGTATTTAGATTAATCAATCTGACCATGCCATACCAAGCCAATTTTGATTCCTGATAAACCCCCCGATGAGCCATTCTACATTAACACTTTTCTTGTACCACTGAACTCAGCTCACCAATATTTAGATTAAGATGCTTGAATTAATTGATATCAGTAAGATAAATGTGTCATCGTCCTTTCATCCATGAATTTTTTTCAGTTTTTAACATCAAGATTGTTTTATGCTTGTATAATAAACTTGAATTTAGACTTTTTTGTTGCTATTATCTAAAAGAGCTTATTGAGACTTATAATTATTTATTTTCATTTGGTGAAGCTGGAGTCATCTATACCTGCATTTTTCTCAAGGAAGAAAATAACTACTAATTTCTCCTGTTGAAATTTTAGTATTTTTCAAATGTTCAATATCTTCTTTAATAGAAAATGCCTCTAATTTTGATACAATGTGTTTTTCTAAGAATTTATCAGTTGTCCAAATTTTTAATGTTACAAAGTAATTCAGTAAATCTGTTCTTAACTATTATTAAAATAACATGTTTTATGTTACCATTTCATTCCAATATTATATAATATATATACATTATATATATTTATATATATGCATATATTATATATATACATTTTTTTCAGTAGCTACTCAGAAGTTTGCATAATTTATTGGTCTTTTTCAATCAATTTTTCTCAGTGCAATTTTAGCTAATAAAAATTTTGACCAATTCATTAATTTTGTTTCCATTACCATTTTATTTTCTGTTTTTCTTTGATTTGTGTGTTTTTCTGAATGTTCAAATCCCTGACTTGAAATCTTATGGCAATACTTTGGAGCATTTCAAAATTCCTCCCTATGCTACTATTGGCATCAGCTGCCACCAGTATTCCTCCCCCTCCCATCTTGCAACCTAGCTTGTCAGCCTGTGAACATCCTAGCCAGCCTTTGGTCAAATCATGGTTAAATTCCATGACTTAAGAATAGCTCCCCAGCCATTTTCTCTCTCTCTCCCCAGCTCTGAGGGCAGATACTCTGGTCGTCCACCTCTCACACTCTCTTTCTCCTCCTTCTCTCTCTTACTCTCTCTCTCACTCTCTCTCTCTTTCTCTCTTTCTCTCTCTCTTCCTCTCTCCTCTCTCTCACACACACTCTGACTTTCTCACTCACTCACTCTCTTTTCTCTCTCTTTCTTTCTCTCATTTTCTCTCTCTCTCTTTCCCACCCCGTAGGCAGACACTCTGCCTGTCCTCTTAATAAAATCTCTTGCATGAGTTCCTGCATTCGGAGTGGTTTCTGGGTGCTTTTAGCTACCTCTTAATCCTAAATATAACTTGACAGCAAACACTTATTTGTATCATTAATATATGCATAAAATTCTGTAATTTTTATTTCACTTTACAATACAATGTAGATGTCAATAAGGATTTTAAGTCTAACAATATGTCTAATTTTCTCAGAAAGCATATTTCTGTCTGAAAAAAAACTTTGACTTAATGTTAGTTGTCCTATAATGTGAAGTATAAGTATAATGGAATGTTTCTAGTCCATTTACCAAACTTGGAAGCATTGGATGTGCATGGATAGAACTGAAGGATCTACAAAACTTGTGGTCAATGATATTACAGACTTCTGAGGTATTTCTACTAGTGTCTTCCTGGAACATATACACCAATTCTTTTCTCACCTCTTACTACAATTCACACTATAATACTTAAATAAAATGTATAATTCTATTAATGGATAATATGAAATTACAGATTTTAGTTTTAATTTTCTACCAAATTTATGATTTACCATCAGAGAGGTAAATATGAGAATTAATATGACTAGATTTGTTTCCAGAGGAAGGTGAGCCAGTTTTCCAAATGAGGGTGTATTCAAATCTTACTGCAAAAGTTAAGGATGTGGAAAATTTCTTTGATCAAATGTTCAAGACACTTAATTTTTTCAGATTCCAAGAAAGCTTGAAAATTGAAAAGAATCGTGTGCTTATTTATAACTTCGTGTTCTCTTGGACATTTGTTATAGAAGAAAAACACACCTTTTTTATTGTTGGCCACATAGACTAGGAAATTCATCAGTATTCTCCCACTGAGCAAGAAGGAATTTCTCTGTGGTAGTGCTGAACTGAAGGTCAGTTTCCAAAGTCAAGTTGTTAGATATTATACACCCCTGTTTGATACAGACTTTAGAGCCACCTGAAGTTTCTTCTGCATTAATTTCATTTACTACTGAAGAAAATAAACACTTCCATTATTTATTTTGTGTAGAACATGATTTGTAACCATTGTGCTTGAGAATTGATGTTGAATTTAGAAACAACAAATTAGATAAGTAAAAAGGTAAAGGAGTAATGTAGCAACAGATGTGCCCCCAAATATATTATAGGGCAGGGGAAACTTGAATGAGTATTAACACATTAGTTTTTTTTTTTTAAACTTACTAAGTTGCATCTTTTCCAGGAAAATAAATATGAATATTATGAATGAATGAATGTTAATGTCCTAGGGAGCTGAGGTGGAGAACTGCAAGTTGTTTACAAACTAGAATGTCTTACTGGGTGTAAGTCAATGAAACTATCACTTCTTTCTATTAAAAATGCTCTAATTCCAGAACATTTAAATACTACTTGCAACCAGATGTATTGGAGAAAAAAAGAAAAAAAACAGTCATCTAATGTCAAAGATGTGCACAACATTTTAATCACATGAAAAGAATACAAACTTATCTGATCTTTATAAACAGAACTTTCTACTCTAGAGGCACAAACACAATATCAAATTTCATGCCTTTATAAATTGTAACTTTAATCTTGATCTAAAATTTTTAATATTTTCATACCTAAGATTACAGCTTTTATCATCCTGATAATTCATTTTAAGTCATATGTTATTTAGTTCTCTAAAATTCTGCCCAACTTAAAAATAATATTTTCTGGGTATATACTCAGTAGTGGAGTTACGAGATCACAAGGTTGTTCTTGTTTTAGCTTTTTGAGACATGTCCTTACTCTTCTCCATAATGGCGGTATTAATTGACTTTCCTACCAATGGCGTGTAAGAGTTCCCCTTTGTACATGTCCCCATGAGCATTTATTATGTTTTATCTTTTAGTAATAGTCATTCTAATAAGAGTGAGGCAACATCCTGGTTTTGATCTGTATTTCCCTGATGATTAATGATGTTGGGGCATTTTTCATATACCTGCTAGCCATTTGTGTGTTTTCTACTCAGAGTGTCTATTTTGAATCTTTTGTCCATTTTTAAATTGGGGTTTTTTTATTGAGTTGTTTGAGTTCTTTATGAATTCTAGATATTAGCCCCTTGTCAGATAAATAGTTTCAAATATTTTCTCCCATCTTATAGGTTGTCTCTCACTTTGTTGATTGTTTCCATTCCATTTAGTTGTGCAGAAGCATTTTATTTCAATGTCATCTCATTTCTCTGCTTTTGCTCTAGTTTCCCAAGCTTTTAAATTCTTGTCCAGAAAAATTCTTCCAGACAATGTCATAAAATGTGGCCTGTATGTTTTCTTCTAGTAGTTTTGTAATTTCAGATTTTATATTTAAGACCTTAACCAACTTTAAATTGATTTTTATATAGTCAGAGATGGGGTCTAGTTTTATTCTTCTCCAGATAAACATTGCATCAAATTTTCACATCAACATTTTATTGAAGCAAGTGTATCTTTCCAAATATATGAAATTAGTGTGTGTCAGAGTGATTTCTGCTCTCTCATGTTCATTGGAGTACTCTTTAGAAGAACCAAGATATGAACTCAATCTAAGTATCCCTCAAAGGATAAATGGATAAAGAAAAGGTGGTGCATACATGCACAATGGATTGCAATTCAGCAGGAAAAAAGAATGAAATCATGTCATTTGCAGAAACAGAGATAAATCTGGAAGATAAAATGTTAACTGAAATAAACTAGGTGCATAATGACAGTATTACATGATTTCTCTCACATATGGAATTTTAAAAACCAAACACAAAACTGATCTCATACAAGCAGAGAGTAGAATAGTGGTCAACAGAGGAGAGGAGGTTAGGAGAGGAGGAGATGAAGGGACAGTGGTTAATAGGTACAAATTTACAGCTACAAAGGAGATACATTATCATACAGAAGTTAATTATAGTTAACTATACTGTATCATAAGTTCTAAAATAGTTGAAAGAGAAGATTTGACTAAGCACATAGCAAATGATTTAGACAGTGGATAAGTTTTCTGAGTTGCTCACTATAAAAATATACATATATAAAAACATCACACTGACCCCATAAGTATATACAATTTCTATGTGTTAATTGAAAATAAAAATGTCTACTTCTTTTGTTTAGCCAATTGGTGCAATATATATTTTACAAATTTCAAAAGAATTCTAAATCAGTAGTGCCTTTTGATATTATGTCTTTGATGATAGATCTGTTAGCAAGGATCTTACATGCCTCAGCAATTAGTCTAGGTGTTCATGTAATATTTTGGATTTCATTTGAATATTTCATTATAGTAAATTTCTTTTATTCTCTTTCTTCCTTTTAAGAGAAGTTATTTCTCTTCAGAAATCATGAGTATAAGCCCCAATCTGTTAAACAACAATTATATAAAATGAAGTGATTTGCTATTCTAGTAAGGTTTTTATAAATGTAAGATCAACAGGTGTATTATTTTGAACATAAGTTTCCTAAGTTTGTGCTAGTTGTACAAATATATTTTAAAAATCAGGAAAGCATATTCTTCATCATCCTTCTCCTTTGTAATTTGACAATCAGAAGTGTACCTCTCCAGGTTTTCTTCACTTGTTGCTGTAACACATGTTAAAACTGGAGAGCAAAGGTATTGCAACACGAAGCCCAGTGTTGAATACAACCTCAAGACACACTTTATCTAAACAATCCCAGTTGAAAAAGTACCTGGCAACTCTTTCCCTAAAATAGCGATTTTATTAAGAGTTGGACATTTACTGGATTGGCCTAAAAGTATTGAATGAAATATTATCACTGAAGTTTGAGTATTTTAAAATCTCTAGTTAAGTATTTTATATTTATTGAAGTTAACCATTTCTAAAATAAAGTAAATGACCTATTCATTTGACATCAATGTTACAAATTCATGCTTCCCAAAGTCCTGTGGACTTTTTGCTACACATTAGCGTTGTTAGATATTTTCTACTATCTTAATAAACCAATCCTGGGTCTTATTTATGTTAACAGGTAATGATTAAAAATATAAATGTATGCACATACATATAAGTGAAAATGGAATATTTAAACCTCATATTCTTTATTTCCTATCTAAATTATCTGTATTCCAGAGAGACAAAACAAATTTCCTATGGTCAAATATCTTGTGGATAATGAAATTGATGTTAGAATTAATCTCCTAATCCTCAGAATGGTGACATTTCTGTTACTTCTATGTAGAAAGAAAGAAACCTAAAACTGAAGTAGAAAAGTCCAGATTCAAATCACACTCTGTTCCTTAATATTTGAGCTGGGTCGATTATGTTTTCTGAATTTCTTCTTTCTTGTCTATTTGGAGAAGACTATAATAATTACTTTAAAACTGTTATCAAGATCTGATGGTATGATATTTATGGAATTACTTTGAAACTGTGCTAGAACTACTAAGCACCAATTATTTCAATAACAAATATTTTTTCCCTGTAGACGCTTCTAATATAAAGTGAAAGTTATGGAAGAATTGCTAAGTATTTCATTAATTATGTTCTTTTAATTCTAGATATATCAGTGTAATCATGCAACATGTGATCTGTGTACATTTAAAAAATCTTATTAGCCATCTCGAGGTTAAATCTCAACTTCTCATTACAATGTGTTCTATCTGAACTCAGAGAAACAGTACATGACTCCTTCATTCCTTTGTTTTTCCTTAAACACAAGATTGGCAGGTCAGCGAAATAGGAAATACAACTGTGAAAATGGTGACCTCTGTGTTTATCTATTTTGCTAGTGTTTCATAATATTAATACAGATCTCCATGAGGGTGACTGGGCAGAGTCAGATGAGGATAGGAATACCTCCAGCTCCTTGCACAGAGGAGGTATCCCGTCCCTCACTCCTGCCTTTGGTAATGTCAAGCAGGCTGGAAGCCAGGGGTGAGTGCAGCATCTCTGATCTTCACATGGAATTCATGCAATGCTGGTTTTTCCCTATGGGCTCGTGCCAACACTGTATTAATCAATTATTCTAAAAATAACTTAAAAGAAAATAGTTGCTCAATGTGAAAAAAAATCATCTTACATAAAACAAGAAAATGAGATGGAAAAAAATAAGGCAAAACTTCTGGTAACAGTCAATGAAACAGCTGCAGCAAAGATGGTAATAAGAGAGAAAGTATAATTAAACCAGATGTTTTAAAGCATGCAATTTTTAAATGATATGCAACATTGATTTTAAATATGAATGCAAATAAAATGGATAGATTGAAAACATAATTAAAACTAAAAAAGACACAAAAATAAACGTGGTGAAAACAGAATTAGAGTGACAGACAATAAATGACTTTGGTTAGACAACAAAATATTAGCTAGCAGAGGGGATATTTTTCTTGATTTTTAATGTCAATGCTGCTTAATGAAACATGCATTGAACATGGGCTGGGAAGACATTTCAATTTCTGATGTTAAACTTCAGAAAATACAAAACTGAAAATGTGCTTTCTCAACATCAAAAAATGTAATACAATTTATTCTAGTCAATACTTTAATAAACATTCTGCAACCCTGGTACTAGGAAACCCAAAGTAATGAGACTAATTTGATGATAATTTAAATTCTTGATTTGCTCTGATTTCTCATCTTAGCCTAAATTCTCTCCCTCTCTGGACTACCAGTTTTCTTTCATCCTCAAACTATATTCAACTGCATTACTTAGACAAATCCAGGTCTGTCTTCTCTTGATCTTGCTTTCCCTTCATTAATGTAGTGCCATTCCCTACTCACACTTTATTATATTAACAGTTGTCAAGACCGATGATTGTCAAATTCATAATTGTTACTGTCTTCATCAAGAAGCATGGATAGAAGTATTTGGGAAAAGTGAGGGATAGTCTTGGAGAGAGAAAGGGGGGAGCAAGTTGGGTTTGCTCCAAAGCACTGTGAGTGCATCCAGACCCACAACTCCCATGTTCTGTGATCCTGAGGATGTCCAAAACACCCTGAAGAATCACTGGTTAACTGATTGAATTTTTATATTAGGTAGATTTTATGTGACTTAGTTACAATCTTAATATATGTAAACTTTTCTCTAAAACACTAATCATTTTTAAGTTTTAGAGAAAGTCAATTCAGCCCTAGACATATCATCAGGACTGTACTTTGTGATATTAACTATAAAACAGTTTTGAATATTCCAAATTAGTAGACTGTTGAAGACTTTATCACTAGAAATGAACAAATATTTCACACAGACCGTATTGAAAGAGTCACTTGCAAGCTGTTCCTGCAAAAAGTGGGAGGGTCAGAGTGACAAAATAGAACTGTTCGAAAATTATGTCCATGGTTTAATTTATAGAGATATGACTGAGTGATGACATAGAGGTCATCTCTATTGAGAGGAGAGCTTATTACTTAAAACTCCTGAAAGAAGGGGACATATTACTTCCCACACAGACACAGGGGAATCATTGGGATGGTCAGAAGCTGGAAGACCAGCAAAAGAAAAACCTGCAGTGGAGCTTTCTTGGGTTTCTGTGGGAAAATCAAGGCAACTCAGGGCAAAGGGTTTAGGACAAGTTAGACTGAATAATGCTGGTGAGCATTGTGCAGCATAATGCTGTTTGTAGTCATCTGGTACCTGGGTTTGGAATGGTCCAAAGCAAGGGGATGCTGGCTTGGGGTGTGAGACTGAAGGCAATGCACCTAGTTGAGTTATTGTCCTTAGGAATTCCCCAGATGTCCTCTCCCTAGGTCTGCAAGACTGTGCATTGGAGCATCAACAGTACTGAAAATCAAAAAAATACAGTTAACATATTTGACCGTATGATGATTGAATTTCAAATAGAATAATTGAGAATGTAAGGATACAGAATTAGACCAGGAGGACTCCTGTAACAGTTTTGATTTTAAGGATAACCCTTTCTGTTTCTCATAGGGAATTACAGTTCAAATGAGGCATGGGTGTTTCAACATCTCATTAGGAGATGCTGATGAAGGAATGCATTAGAGACAAGAACACTGTGGACATCTGGTATTTCAGCAGGGTTCTCTTCACAGGCAAAATGAGAACATGTAGTGTTTTGATGCTTTGGATAGAGAATTGATGTTTCAAAGTTGGCAGTATGCATTGCATGGGTTGACCTCTCATGCCCTGCATCTTTTAGCCTTGTTAGGGAAGAAAAATAAGTCTACATGATCATGCATTCCCCACTTCTTAAGGATGGAGTCTTTCCACAGATGAGCAGAGCTCTCCACTGCAGTGAGATTATGCTGAGGGGTAGTGAGGAGGGATTTGAAACCATCTAGAAAACATCAATTCATTGACCTACACAGCACCCAAGTGCATTTCACAAATTGCAAATACTGACCAAACTACAACTTCATTTAACATTTGAGTGCACACACAAAACCTTGTGAAGCAAGTATAAAACACTAGAGCAGAAGGTTCCAAAAGAATGAAAGTAATTTTCAGGATGGAAAGTAGGTTTAGCACTGAGTAAATATTTCATCAGTGAGAGTCCAAAGCCTGATTTGTATATGGGGGGAAAGCATCACAACAGTGTGAAAAAGGAATGGTAATTGAAAATGAAAGAAGTCTTTAATGTGGAAGGAAAAAAGGTGCTAACAAACAGCAGAAGGAACCCTCCTGACACTTGGATTGGAAATTTAGGACAATTTGGGGGGATTATGAGACTTTCTTTATTTATTAAAGACTCATAATAAGCTAGAGATAGTTCTCAGTATCACAATAAGGACTACATGTGCAATAAATTCTTCCCTGTTAGAACAAAATGCTTTAAGTGCCTTGATTAATACAGACAAGGAAGTACAAGCCTTCCTGGGAGCTTCCAACATTAGTCTCCTCCTTGGGTCAAGATCTAGGAAACCAAATTTGATGTGGTGCATCATTCTTACACCAGCTTTACACCATACTAGCTACTTTAACTTGCACCACTGATTTAACTAAATATATACCAGTTTTCTCAACTAAAAATGGCAAGAAGACAATTGAATCTAAAACATCGTGGGTTTGTGAGGATTAAATGAGTTGACACATATAAAACACTCTTTAAAAACCTAGAAGATATCAAAATTCCAGCTGTTATTTACTGTGTTTTGGTATTTTTATATTTAAAGATTTAAAATATTGAATCTCTCTGAGATTTCTTATTTTTTATGTTTTAAAATCGATACTTTATTCAAATGTTCCATTGTATGGGCAGAAAGTTTAACTTGTTCACAGTCTAAATGTGTGTGTGTGTGTGTGTGTGTGTACAAGTACATTTTTCACTTTCATTAATAAGATATTTTATCATTAATCATGTCTAATTATTAATCATTTTAATTATTAATTTTAATTATTGATAATTTTAATAAATTTATCATTAAACATGTTTATCATTAATTATGTGGTATATGTGTTTGTGTTTATATGTTTATACCAAACACAAACACATATACCACAGGTACTGTTATTTAATGTGCTAATCATTTTTCAGTTCACTAATCCAGTTTCCTAAACATGTTCCAGTCTTAATTTAATTAAATTAATGTAAAAGTACTATAGATTCAATACCAGATGATTTTTTATCTTTATATTCTTTAAAATTAACTTAAAAATCACTACATTAAATTTTCAGGAAGAAAAAAGATAAAAGTGGCTTACCGAAATGTGTTGTACACATACACACATTTATGAAGAACTGACATCTTTGTGACAAGCAGAAATGCAAGCTATTTATTTATTTCCTATTAGTGTGTGACATTTTCTATTAGATTTGCATTTTCATTGGGATGCTTAATTCAAATAATTTCTTGTGAATCTTTTATTTTGTAATTGGTAATACTTCACCTTCTAAATGCATATGTAAAATTCACAGCACTTTCCAAATAGTAACTTATTCGATCCTTATTACAAACTCAAAAAGCAGGGACTGTCATCATTCCAATTTTATAGAAAAGGAGTGAAAGTGAATCATGAAAGAGAATAAGTACATAGCCCAAGGTCACACAGCCAGTAGGCGGCCCATCTGAAATCAAAATTCCTGCCACCAAGCTCTGTTTGGCCTTTTCGCTCCCTGTCCCTTTTATAATATTGCTTGACAAATATCCTTTCTTTGTGATTAGTGTGGTTTTTATTTTCTTAATCAAACACTTACACAATATTCATGATATGCCTGGAATTCACATATACTAACTCCTGCAGTCCTCATAGCAACCTTATTAGGTACTAAAATTCTATGTGGAAAGTTTTATATCACTGCCTTAAATCCTTCAGTCCTGTCTGTGTACCCAGTTCCCATTGTGACTAACTACATACAGTTTGTATAGTTGTACATCAAATTTTATAAAGTACTCTCCCCTTTTTTTTTTTTTTTGGTGGAGAGAGCAGAACTTTCATTTTTAAATGCTATTTATACATAGATTGGTTTCTTTACAATAAATAAATTATTGCATTTATAGCTAAAATACCTTTGGAAATGGATAAAGTAATAAGAATGGTTGTTTGATTGTCCCATTCTCTGAAATATTCTGAAATCCATGCTTTTTTTGTTTTGTTTTCTTTCACCAGAAGCAGATCACTGACTGTAGTGGCCTCCTGGTGATGCCTGTCTTCTCCCACACAGAAGGCAGAGCACTAGCAACATCAGCAGACTACCAAGATGTGCCATGAAGTATAGTACATTTTAATTTTCAAAGAAAATCATCATTCTCATTTCAAATCTTTATGTATAAAAATAGAACAAAAGAGTTAATACTGTCAGCTTTGAAATTTGCTAATTATGAAAATAAGCATATTTTTGCTGTTATTTGCATTTTTCCTTTCCAAATGAATTTAATCGTAGTGTTTTACATTTGACCCAATGGAAGAAAAATGAGAATTGTGAAAAGATACTCTTCCTTAGGGCTTTTGGGGTAGGATCTAAATTGGAGTTTCAGAGAAAATTGAGGGTGAAATACTATTTGTGATTTTCTTTGCAGAGCATGATACAATATAGTTAATAAAATAGGAATTTAAAAGTTATGGTATATTGCTTATTAATATGTATTTTTTAAACATTGATCTAAAATTAGTAAAATGGAAGAGTGAAAACTGACTTGAATTACAGCATATATAAATAAAAATTCTATTGTGTCACATGATAACTTGTGAATGGAAATGACTACACTGCAGTAATCTGACATCATTAACCAAGTGAGGTTATCTATAGGAAAACTTAGTAGTTGTGAGAAACCAAAAGCATTTCAGAGTAAGTTTTATGACATACAATACATTTTTTCTCTCTCAGCAATTGGGTAAGTAAATAAAAAATTTTTACTGACACAAGTTGTTTATTAGTCTTTTGTTACTAAAAACTGCAAAACTGAAGACGCACCTTTTTATTTTTTAGCTTATTTTAACTGATACTTAAAAATATACAATTTGTATGTGCTACTGCAATAATGTGATGTTTAGATACATGTATACATTGTAGAATCATTAACTTTGGTTAAAAATGTCTAATTCTTCAAATATTTATCATTTCTTTTGGTAAACACACGCAAAATTCTTCATTCCATTGTTATGACAAAATACCTGAGAAAAGCAAAGGAGAGAAATATTTGCTTTGACTTAGGAAAGGATTTAGTACATGATTAGTTTAGTTCCATTGCTTTGAGACTGAGGAAAGGCAGAGCATCATGATAGAAGGGAATGGTGGAGGAATGTTGCTCAGCTCTTGGAGGGGAAGCAGAAAAGAGAGGAGGTATGGGCAAGATATACCCCTAAGGACCAACTCCCTTCAACTAGGTTCCACCTTCCACAGTATCTACCATCTCCCAGTCATTCACTCAGTCATAAATCTGTGAGCCTCTGGGGGACATTCAGATCAAAACTATAACACTTGTTTTTTGAAATACATACTACATTATTGATATCTATAGTCTCCCTGCTATAAAATAGCATGACAAAAAACCCTTGCTTATGTCTAGCTTAGTATTCATTAATCATCCTTTCTCCTTCCCTCTCTTCCTCATAATTTCCTCAGCCTCTGGTAAACTACTGTTCTACTAGTGATCTCATCATACAAGTGAAATCATGCAGTTTATATGTATCCATGTTTGACTTATTTTTTTACTATAATGATTTTCAGTTCCATCTCTGTTGCTAAAAAATGATGAGTTCAGGGTACTGGAGGAAAGGAGGAAATGAGTAGGTAAAGGGGAATGAAATGGATCAAATTATGTATGTGCATGTGCAAATGTGGCATAATTAATTTCACTATTTTTATAGTTATACCAAAGTAGAAAATGGACTTTCATTAATTTCATGACTGAATAGTATTACCTGGTTATATGACACCAAGTGTCCTTAACCACTCCTCAATCGATGGACACATAATTATTTCCATTTCTTAGCTGTGGTAAACTGTGCTATAATGAACTTTTGAGTATAGATGTCTCTTCAATATACTGATTTTACATTGGATATTTTTATGGTTTGGATGTGAGGTGTTCCCCCAAAGCTCAGGTGAAATATAGTGCAAGAAGGTTCAGAGGAAAAATAATTGGGTTGTAAGAGTCTTAACCCAATCAGTGAATAAATCCCCTGATAGGGATTAACTAAGTGATAACTCAAGTAGCAGGGTGTGGCGGGAGGAGGTGGGCATTGGGGCATAGCTTTGGGGTATATATTTTTATCTGGGGAGTGGAGACTCTCTCTTTCCACTTCCTGAGCAACATGTGAGCTGCTTCCCTCTGCCATACTCTTCTACCATGATGGAACTGGCTGAATATGAACTGAGACCTCTGAAATCATGAGCCTTCAAATAAATTTTTCTCCTCTACAATTCTTCTGGTTAGATAATTTAATCGCAGTGTAAAAAGCTGACTAAAACAGATATAAACTCACTACTGGGAGTTTTGAGAATCATGATAGTTCGTTCTAGTCTTAAATTTTTAAAAAACCTCAATAATGACTGGAATAATTTACATTCCCTCCAAGAGTATGCAAGTGTTTCCTTTCCTTAATATTCTTGCATTACACTAAGTAGGAAAAGTTGAAAGCTTTTTCTCTAAGATCTGGAACAAGACAAAGATGCCCACTTTCACCAGTTTGATTCAACATAGTGGTGGGAGTCTGAGTCAGGAATAGGCAAGAGAAATAAAAAACACCCAAATTGAAAAAGAGGAAGTTAAATGGTTACTCTTTGCAGATGGCATGATTTTATATATAGAAAATTTCAAAAAATTTACCAAAAATGTATTCAAAATAATGAATTAATCAAGGTTCCAGATACAAAAGCAATATAAAAAAATTAATAGCATTGCTATATGTCAATAGTGAATTATCTGAAAAAGAAATCAATAAAGCAATTCCATTTACAATCACTACCAAGAAAGTGAAATGCTTAGGAAAAAATTTTAAAAATGAGATGAAAGGTTTCTACAATAAAAATTATAAAATACTGGTGAAAAAATGAAGAGAATTCTATTACACATTCACACTGAAAAAGAATGAAAAGATACACCATATTCATGGATTAGGAGAATCATTATTATTTAAATGTCCATACTATCTAAAGTGTCTCACAGATTCATTGCAATCCCTATCAAAATACTGATAACAGTCAGGCACAACAGCTCATGCCTGTAATCCCAGTGGCTCAGGTGCCTGAGGCAGGAAAATTGAAAGTACAAGAACAGCCACAGCAATTTAGCAAGCCCCTAAGCAACTAGCTAGGGGCTTTAAAAAAATGGGCTGGGGTTATGGCTCAATGCTTAAATACCCCTGGTTTCAATCCCTAGTACCATTTCCCCAAAATACCAACAACATTAATCACAGAATTAGAAAAAGCCACACTGAAATTTATATTGAACCACAAATAACTCCCAACAGTGAAAAGTGAATTTGAGCAAAAAGATCAGCACAGAAGTTTTTTCAGAATATACAACTGAGCTGTGGTAAAGCAGAAAGCATGTTATTGACATAAATACAGACACATGAACAAATGGAATAAAATAGAGAGCCTGGGACTAAGCCCATATATCTACAGTCTACTGCTTGCCAACAAAGGCACAAAGAACATACACTAAGAGAGAACAATTCTTTCAATAATGATGCTGGATATCCACATGCAAAATAATGAAACTAAAAATCCTTTTTTGCTTTAGTTTTATGGGAATATATTATGTTGATTTCAGTATCTCTTCCTAGAGACTGAGTACATTCATGGAAAAGGTATTATTTTTTTGAGTAAATGTTAGAGACTTGGGACTATTTCTAGTTTTAAGAACCACACATTTTCTTTAGATGGAGAATCTGTTTATAATCTGTTTATTCTTTAGCCCAGTTCTTGTCATTGTATTCTGCTTCTTAATCCATTTTGCAGGTTTTTTTTTTTTTTGCCAATTTAAACTTTTATTTTAAATGACTTTGATACTCAAATCAATTCTTTTTCCAAAATAAGACATTAAAATATATGCATCCTTTCTGATTAATTATATAAAATACCATGCCTCAGCTTCTTCAGAAGTTACCAATATGACTAAATAATTGATCAAGTTAAATTCTTCAGATAATATATTAATTAGGTCAAGGAGTAATCTGGAATTTGGTGATGATTTTTGTATTTCTTATGTTTAATAAGAAACATAAGAAATATCATGTATTTCCTATGTTTAATATCATATCATACTGTCAGAAGGAAAGTTCCTGGTTTTGCTCCATGTAAATACATGACATCTAAGGAAAGAAAATAAGGAGCCCAAGAATACAAACAAATAATGAAAAATAATTTTTTTATAGTCTCATAAAGTTAAGTATTGTTGTAAGTGGAGTTCAGGTGACTGTTACAATGAGTTCAGTGATATGAAAAATTTTGGTCAGGAAAGAGAAGACCTACATTAAAGTTTTTGTTTTTTATTTTTTGTTTTTTGTTTTTTTTTTCTCATAGCTGGAGAGGAAGGTTTGAAGATATTGCTAAAAAAACTCTAACAGAGGCTCTGGAGAGATCCTGAGTTACTGAGATCTTCAGAATTAGATTCTCAGAATCAACAGATGATGACTGTTTGGGTGTTCTTGAAAAACAGCTCATCTTTATCGAGAGAAAGTTAATGAATTTGGAATACAGAATTTGTTGAGAACTAAGGAAATAAAAGATTTTGAGAGCAGAATAAGGGCCTGGAAACCAAGGAGAAAAAATGGTTTGGAGTACAAATTCAAAGGAGACAATCATTCTGGGAAAGAGGAAATAATTGAAAAACAGATGGTATTAAATATTTTACATGAATAATGAAACAATGAGTATTACAATATACTGTTACTGTGAATACTGTATTTTCTCCCTGTTCTGTATGCTTTTATAAATTTTATAACAAGTTCATTTGTCAGTTAAAATATATAAAAATAAGCCGGGTGTGGTGGCGCACGCCAGTAATCCAAGCGACTTGGGAGGCTGAGTCAGGAGGATCATGAGTTCAAAGCCAGCCTCAGCAACTTAGCGAGGCCCTAAGCAACTCAGTGAGACCCTGTCTCTAAATAAAATACAAAATAGGGCTGGGGATGTGGTTCAGTGGCCGAGTGTCCCTGAGTTCAATCCCTGGTTCCAAAAAAATATATAAAAAAAAATTTTTTAAAGTGGAAGTTAGATAGCACAACTTTGATTCTTAGCAGAAGAACCAAATTCTTCCACAACAAATTAAATTGAATGGCTCAAGGGTGGTAAACACAGCCCTTTGGGATTTTTGAGCACTAGCTCAAAATGAACTGCAATATTGGGAGGATACAGTATAATAACAGAAGGCTGAAAGTAAAATTTTAAGGTGCTGTGTGATTAAAAAGCAGCACAGTTATGATGAAAAGACCATTTAGAAAATAAGAAAAAAGGCCTATACTTGGTTTCATATATAGAAATAGAATAGAAATAGATGAGTTGCAGGAATGGAGGACTTCCCCATAGCTGACCTATAGTTGGTTAGTGGGTGATTAATATCTTTTCTAATTCTAATTGATCCTATTAATTAGGAAGCTTTAGAATTCATCCAAATTTCCCCTATCATGAATTTAAAAAATTATTATTATTATTATTATTTTTTGGTGAGGGAGGATTTGAAACCAGGGCCTCATGCATGCCAGGCAATCCCTTTACCACTGAGCCACATCCCAGCCCTCAAAAATTATTAATGAAATGAATGGTTAGAAGAAGGAAATTAATTGAGAGTAACATGCTATACAATGACCTTGCTCGATGTATGAGAAAAGATGATTCTTGAACACTATGTGGATTATTAGGGCTTGAATAATCTATTTCCATCATGAGTTTCTGCTTGGCCACCATGATGAGAGCAATTCATGATGTCCAATAGGTTTTTGGTGACTGACATGCCATCATAGACATTAGTGGTGCAAGTCCTAAAGGTAAGACTCAATATACTGTAATATTTTGACATCTGGTCAAATTGGCAGGACCTCAAATGGCCTACCCATAAATCCCCTTTCCCATTCTGCTTCCATGGATAAAATCTCCTACAGAAACACCTGTCCTCTTGTTTGAGGTTTTGTGTTCTAGTTTGTCTCTAACCGGTGGTTTTCAGTTTCTTGCAGACACATTTACTCACACAAGCTAACCACATTCTCCTGCAAAAGCCAGGGGCACCCCAACCTCTCAATTCTACAAATCCCCTCTCACAAACCCTGGCTGTTTCAGTCCATTCCTGAGTACAGTTCTGCATGTGCTGGCACGGTGTGAGGCACCCTCCTGTGGGCTGTGGGTAAATGTAACTAATACGCTGCAGTCAACCCACTGGCCCAGAGTTGGGTGGTCAAGTCTTCATTCCCAAAACCATGGGTGGGGGGGCTTTTCCACCAAGAGGGTGAAGAGGGGGAAATAAGACAGTTTAACCAAATTTTTAAATTCCCATTTCATGTTGGGGGATGAATAATTTAATTTGCTTTTTTATTGGAAGGCCCATAATTTATATTTTAATGTCTTGCTCACAGCGTACCTGAAATATACTATCTTTCTTAGAAAGAGTGACAAAAGTACATCTTAATAATTATTGAATTTTGTGTGCTAAACATTGCTTTAACATCACCTGATGTATCCTATTTGCATTTATAGAATAGACCACTAAAGTTGGTCTTCTAAATCCTGAATTGTTATTCTATCCTGTCCTTGCCTGGCCTTCATTCTCTATTAAATCAAAGTATATATGTGGGTGGGTCAAATCTGCTGTGTTGGTAGATTCAGTTTAATATTAATGAGACACTATATGTAAAGCAGTTAGCACAGTGGCTAAGACGTGTTTAATTTTAAATAAATGATTCTGTTGGTTGTTGGCAAAAATGCATGCTAATCATTACTTCTCCTTGGAGTTTTCACATTTGTCAAGTAAAGTTACTAGCTTATTAGACACATGAAAATACTGATAGAAAAGTATTTTTCCAAAACATTTAAATCATATCTATGTGTTAATTAATTTGCGTTGTTTTGAATTATATGCCAGTTCAGGACATGGAATTTCAAAAAGGCAGTAAACAAGGGGAATGATTTTCATGTAGCAATGACAGAGGAAATTAGAATGTGTCCAAACAGAGAGTGTGGGTGGAGTCAGTGGCAGAGTACTTGGCCAGCAGTTGGAGGCCCTGGGTCTGATCCTCAGCACTGCCAAGAAAACAAGGGGTGCAAAGTAAATGATATCTGACACCATCTTTCCTGTGATTATACTTTTCTAACAAATAAATTCAATCTGAATATTGAGAGTGGAAAATTTATTTTCATAATTTATTTTTCTTGCTTGTTCTTGATAAAATAGATGATTGATGTTTTTTATCCTATTCATAATTTAGATAGGAGCTAATTTGTGAATTGGTATAAAATATTTATTTTGAAACTCGGGAACATTAATCCTTCTCAAATATCCTGACATTTATTAGATAAACAGTCAACAAAATACACTAATTTAATCAGTCATGATTTGACTCATTGGGGAAAAATTGAAAATATGTGGTTGATTAAAGTTGCATAAAGAGTTTATTGGTTTATCAAGTCTTCCATATTACATGTTCAATTTGTGGAAACATGACCTAAATATTTTGTATCACATTCACCTATAAGCACAAAATTTCTTTGAAACTTTGCTCAATTTTTGTCAATAGTTATTTCACAATATTTTATGTCATTTGTAAACATAGCAAAATATGCAGCTTTTTAAGAAACTTCTGGTTTACATCAAAGCCAAATTTAAAATGTGTTTTGTTATAAAATTTTATTTAAAATGAGGATGAATGATGTTCTAATTTTATCTCCAAAGTGCATTAAAATGCCAAAACTTTCAATAGTCAGTCACTCTTTGGCATTTAATATCACTCTGCCATTAGGAGACTATAAAATATCTCTGCCGAAGGCATTTCAATTTTCTCTAGCCTTTTATGATATGATTGGGTAAGTTCTCATCACTTCATTTTCTAAGTCTGACCAACTCACTATGATACTACTCCATAAAAATCAATTTCAAAGCCTATCAAATGTATGCTTTGTTATTCTCCAAAGAAGGAGTCTTAAATAGCTTATACTCCTTAGCTTACTGACCAATAAGTCAGTATCTTTATCACTGTAAAGATACAGTGTAATATCAAGAATTAGCTATTTGGGTAATAATGTGCACACTTTTGGGTTATTGTGAAGTATTACTGCATATATAATGCTTATTTAATATGCCTTATATTTGTAACACACACGATAATATATTATAGATATACACACAGGTAATTTACCTTTGAAGGAGCCAAGAATAGTCACCTTCCTTACCCCTATTTTCTTTTTCTTAAGGTTTCCCTATTATTACAGGGCACAAGTGCATTTTCCTTGTAATTATTTCAGTTGTCAACAATATTCATAGATTCATAGAAATATTTTAGATTAAATATCTTACATACTTTTATGGTGAATATGGTCCAAATTATACTTAATTACATAACAAGAACAGACCTCCATTATATCAGATGAGAGCACACAAACACAAATGCAAATATCACCAGAGGTAAACCACCCAAATATCTTAATTGAGAACCTTCTACTGAAACCTGAAAAATGTGATAAGAATTTAGTTAGCATGATTTTTATCTCACTGATTGCAATTTCCCTTGTAAGAGGTGACCCAGTGATCATGTTGCAATCATGAGCGTCTTAGAGTGAATGAGTAATCATGTCATTTCCAACTTGACTGCTGGCTGAAGTTTAAAATGAGATGAGGAGTATTTATTTAATGAAGTTGAACAGGGTGAGAAAGTTCAGGTATTTGTGTGGTTTGTTATATTGACAATGATAAAAAAGAAAAATAAACTCTGCTCATAATTTATGGTTAATGACCATATTCTAAATTGAACTAGTTTAAGAACAGCTTGGAATGCATTTTATTATTAGTTTTCAATAAATTTGAATGAAATAATGGGCAAAACATTTTAAAGTTATATATTCATGATTAGAATCTTACAGAGCACTGTAAGTTTCTTCAGATGGAAGGAATCACATCTTCCACATGATTTATTTGAGGAAGGATGGAGAAAACTAGAGGTGTCAAAGGTGAGAGTAGAATAGGAAGCTCATTTTAGAAACTTGAAACAGTGACTTTCAGGAACCCTACAGCTGTGTTCTTTACATGGGTAATATCTGTATAGCTGTCTCAGGGTTATTTGATTGATATTTATTTTAGTACTTCTCAAAGCAGGGTGTATGAAACAACTACATCATAAGGACTTGAGGAAAAAAGCTAAAATGCCAATTTTTAAATTACAATTCATAAAGCAGCAACTGTAATTATACTAGGTTAGATAATCTACACTCAAATTCATGAACCATTAGTCTACTATGTAAGAGCTACGCTTGCATGAATTAATAAAAAATCCTACTATACTAGTTCATTTTCACCTTCTTGGTAATAACATTAGTGAAAACTTCAGTGCATTAAAATGCACTTTTTTCATCTTAGACAGAAGAGAGAGAAGACATATTCCAGAACTGAGCATACTCTCAGCAGGAAACTTCTATGCTTTCTAATTTCCATTCCTGACGAAAGGAAAATTTCCCAGTGACAGCACAGATACAAAATGACAGCAAAACTTGTGTTTGCTTTACCTAATGAACCAGCTCTCTATAAATTCATCCTGCCTTGTTGCTGGGAGTGGGTGTCTATCATAATGGCTTTGTGATCTCACTCAGACTTTCAGAGACAGGGAAAATAGAAAGTTCACATTCACTTGTTTTGCTCTCATCAGGTTAAGCTGCAGAAAATGTCAGGCCTAAAATTATTTCACAGTTTTGCCACACATTTTAGAGAAAGACCTCTTTTTTTTTTTTTCCTGCACTATATAATCTACTTTGTCAGACTTAGAAATATAGGTGAATGGGGAATAAATTCTCAAGAAAAAAATAAAAACCTTTTCTTATGAACTGATTCTCTTTCACTCTTCTGACTTTCCTTGTTTATTATAACAGTAATTCTAATCTGGGGGCTCAGGTATTTAACCTGGTAAGACATTGGGGAAGCTTTTTAGCCTGGTGTCTGATTCCATCTCCAGGATATTGGTGCTGGTCAGTACCATTTCCCGGGTCCCATCTCCTCAACTCTGACAGCAGGGCCTTATCTCATTCCACAGATTGAACCAGGGCCTAATTGAAAGTGCCTAAAAATATTTTCTCCCTGCATGCTCCTTCCTACACAGCACTCTGTCTAGAAAATTCGAGGCAGGAATAGCATGAAAGCCCTGAGGTAGGAGAAAATGGACCTGGTTTATTATTTTCAACTTTGTATTTGCCCATATTGTATAGAATGGCTGAGAGACTTTAAGTCATCCTCAAGTTCTTTTATTTAAAAGATTTTATATTAAGTGTCCAAAAAGGAGGACTTGTTATCAAATTCCCACTTTCCTATGCAAATCTACTCTGACCATTGAAGAAGTTTCACTGCCACACTGAGTTACTTGCATACTCCCTTACTCCTTCAAGTCTCAAAGGTGATTTGTGGCAAGGAGACCTAGAGTTCTCAATGTCTAGGCCCATGATTTACTATTTCCAGTTGATATTAGTGCCTCTTTTTTTTTTTTTTTTAAATCATCACTTCCTTGACTTCAATCCTCTCATTCTGATGTGGACATGAAAAGATAAAACATGACAATTATTTTATGAAGCTAAAATAAGAAAAATTACTGTATCTATGTATACTAGATTTTACACTCAAAACCACAGCAGGATTTCATTCATGGAAATATCAAAAAAGTAAAGCATTAGGCAAATTCCAGTGCTAACCAGTGCGTATGGATATCTTTAATAGACAAAGCAAAAACTTTTAAAGGATGTTTGAATGAGCGTATTTGCAAAAAGAATTGGCCATTTAGATTCCAATATACATTCTGATTTTTTAGTGCTGATTTTTAGTGCTTCTGTGTAAGGTGGTGTTAAATGTTTATTTCTGATAAGAATTATTTTTGAGTGGATCCAATTTTAAGTTGAGGAATCATTCATGTGGAAAATTTCATTTGATTCGAAAGTGGGGACAGCTGAATGAAACTATATATAGCTTTAATTACATATTGAAGCAAGGACAAAACAGCCCAGATCCTAATTGCTTTGGTTCATAAAGATGCTGATGCTCATTTAAATAGTTTTTAGAAAGTGACAATCAAGACACTTTGAAAGGACCCTTTTGGGAACTTTAGAGGACAATCATTCTTATATACTTTCATGTAAATTTCTTCATGGAAAAATAAAATATTTGTCTGCAGAATCGTTATTTCTGGTTATTAGAATAAAACCCAGAAGATTGTTTTGGGGTACCATGAAATTATTCTGTCAAGTGACGTTATGCAGAGTCTATGAGTCTGTGTGTGCACATGTATGAGTGTGCAGTGATTACAATACATAACATGAAAGGTGAAACATAGCAGAGGTCTCATGTTTGAATCATTTTAATCTTTATTAAAGTGTACAGATCTGTGACATTGAGTATATTCACATTAGTATGCAACCATCAACAGCACCCATTTCTAGAATTTTAACTTTTCCAACTGGTACTCTGTATATGTACCAATTTCTTTCTCCTCTTGACCCCTGGCAACCACTATTCTACTCTCTGTCTTTATGAATTTGACCACACTAGGAACTGCATATAAATGAAGCATATCTGCTACGGTTTAGATACTAGGTGTCCCCCAAAAGCTCATATGTGAAACAATGCAAGAAAATTTAGAGGTGGAATGATTGAGTTACGAGAGCCTTAACCTAATCCTCTGAAAGGGAATAACTGGGTGGTAATTGTAGGCAGGCAGGATATGACTGGAGGAAGTGGGCCAGTGGGGACATACCTTGGGCTATATGTTTGGTCTATGGTGAGCAGGGCTCTCTCTCTGCTTCCTGATTGTCATGTCCTGAGCTGATTTCATCTGCCACATCCTTCCACCATGTTGTTCCGCCTCATCTGGGGCACAGAGCAATGGAGCTGAAAGTATATGAACTGAGACTTCTGAAATTGTGAGTGCCAAATTACTTTTTCCTCCTCTAAAATAGTTCTTTGTCAGGTCTTTTGGTTGCAGCAACAAAAAGGCTGACTAAAACAAAGTAGTTGTAGTATTTATTCTTGTGAGTGGCTTGATTCACTGAGCATATAATCTTCAAGGTTCACCTGTGTTGTAGCATGTGTCATAATGTGTTTTCCTTTTATGATCAAAATCCATATTCCGTTGCATGAATATAACACATTTTGTTTGTTCATTCACCCCATCAGTGCACATTTGGGTGTTTCCATTTTTTTGTCTCTTGATAACAGTGCTTCTATGAGCATGTGTGTGTAAATAGGTATTCAAGTTCCTATTTTCACTTTTGTGGGGTATATACCCACAAGCGGAATTGGTGGATCATGGTAATGCTCTGTTTATTTGAGGAATCATCAAATTGTTTTCTATAGTAGCTGTACCATGGCTGTGCATTGCTGGTGGGATTGCATGACAGTTCCGATTTCTCCACCTCTTACTCTACATTTATTTTGTTTTCAGTTTGTTTCTTTTTTGTCTTCTTTTGTTTAGCAATAGCTATCCTAAAGAATGCAATGTGATCACTCATTGTGGTTTTGCTTTACATTCCCTTAACTACTAGTGATATTGGGCCTCTCTTGCTGCATTTATTAGTGTATTGCCTTTAGAGAAATGTTTATTCAAGTCCTTTGTGCATTTACTTTCCCAATTTTGATCGGATAATAATCTTATACATAACACTAGGATTAGTTTTGACATAATTATAAATCCATGAATATGATTTGCTCTAATTCAGTCCCTACTACTTTCCCCTACCCTCTCCCTCCTCCGTACCCCAGTTCCCTCTCCTCTACTGATTTTTCTGCTATTTACTTACTTTTTTAAAATCAGTGTTTTGGGGATATACATAATGGTGAGACTAATTGTAGTATATGTATATAGGATTCATCCCATTGTTTTTCCCTGATCCCATCCTGTCTCTCCTCCCTCCTGCTCAAATCCCCTTTTGCTACTACCTTGATCTTTCTCTTATTTTGATGGAATACCCTTCTCTTTTTTCCCCCTTATTCCCATATCAGAGGAAACACTCAACCTCTTTCTGACTTGTTTCACTTAGCTTTACTAATCTAGTTGATTTTCAGTTGTTGTTGCCAGCATATTAGAAAATAAATATCTTGGAAAAAATACAATTCAACAAATAGATAAAGAAGATATCTCAAAAATAAGCTCTATCTCTGAATATTAAGAAAAAAATCAAATAATCTTGAATTGGATATTTTCTAAGTGAAAGCTTATAGATTAGCTATGAACTAGCTCTCAGTGACCAACTGAAACACAAATATATGGATGTTTTGAAGAAACATCTATTAAAGAGAAAACAAAAAAGCTGAGCTCCAACCCAAACTATCCCTGAGCAGTCATATCACCATGGAAAATTCACCGAATGTGTGTTAATTTTAATTAATTAGCATATTCGTTTAAGAAGACCTAATGTATAAAACTTTCACCAACACACATTGCATCCATATGGAACCCTTTTCCAGATACTCTATGAAGACTTTATTCAGATATGAATTTTATGTAAGTATTACATACTTTCACATTTGGATCTTGGAAATTCTTTCAATATCATGAAATGCCTTTTGCATTTTATAAAAGGGACTTTTTAAAGTGCTAAACAATGTATTTGAAAGTATCATAAAAAGAGATTGCATCACTTCCTGCAGACATCAGTCAAAAGTGGAGACTCCCAAGTAGTTTATGCCAGGTGCTTAGTAACTTTCAGAAAGATTACTTGCTTGCCACCATTCCATTGTAAACTAAATATTCATTTTGACTTCTAATGTAAAATGCTATTATTTCCACCAAAGGTCAATATGCTAAAGCTTATCCAACATTTGCCCTGAGAATGAGACTTCTGAGTAATGCAGAAGCTATTCTGTTTCATTAAAATTCATTTAAGTTTACTTCTCATTATTGTTTATTATTGTTATCACTATAATTATGGTTCTCCTTCTGAAAAACAATTTTCTGATAATATTTTGAAGTCTTAGAATCAGTTCCATTCCCTGCTTTAATACTTTAGTCATTCAGATCTCTGGGAGGCTATTTGATTGATGGATGTTGGTTTAGTCATCTGCAAGCTCACAGTGAGAATTACTTGACCTATTTAAATATGACCAAAACACGAGCATACACTTTGACATGAACTTACTTTTAGCTGGAATAAGCATCCCATTTATTAAAAAAAAAAAAACTTGCAGCATACAATTTCTTTTTACTCTTTCATTGCACCATTCAGTGGCATTCAGTGGCCTAGAAAATATATACAGTGTCATATTTACTTTAGTAATTAGACAAATGCAAGTAAGAGAAAAAGAATCTTATTCAGCTCCTTGTATTCAAATATAAAGTAGGTCATATCCTAAGAACAGAGTAGGTACAAAACCTAAGAATGGACACACATACACACACACACACACACACACACACACACACAAATTCTTGGGAACAACGTTAGGACTGTAAGATCAGCAGTATTAAATCTTTTCATTAGATATAGTCACCACAGTAGCCACTACATTATCCTCTGCCTTCTCTTTCTCTATGGGGCTTTGATTAAGATAGAATTTGCTTTTCAACTCAGCTCCTACAGCTCAAAAATTCTGCTGTAATTGCTACCTTAACACTCTGTTGGGAATCTTCATTAACTGTTAACCCAGAGGAGAAATAATAGACCTGACAATTTTAGAAGTGAAACGATGAATATCTCAGAGTTTAAAATAACCTCTGACTATGATGCCATTTTGAGAATGTTGCAATAGAAGCGTGTGCATGATGGTGAAAGGAAAATGAGGGCAAAATTGGTCTATTATCGTCAGGCCTGGGTGCATTCTGAGTTACAAATGAGTGAGTAATTTTAATAATGGTTTCTATGTACTGAATGGCCATTATGGGCTAGTCACTGCAGTAAGAGTTTTAGATGTGTTAATATATTTAATACCCTCTGGAAGGTTGCAGATGAGCAAGCCAACTTCCATAAATTTAATAGCTCCCCAAATATGTAAATGCTGAAACCATGAAACTGAAAGAGAATATGATGTTTACTATAGGAAAATATATTTCAGTAATTTTATAAAACTTTTTGAAATAATCATTCCAAATATACTAGCCATTGATTAAATTCCTAGGAACTGAATGTTTTCTTACAGACTATTTCTTTCTATTTTACATTTTAAAGAATGCCTTCAAAATTTAAAATAAAATGCTGTTGATTTATGGTTCAAGAAGCATAAAACATCACCATTCAGTAAACCTAAAATTTATAAATATTATGAGACAATTCTAGATGATTGATATATTAAAAAAGAATGAGACAAATTATATTACTCTAACACTAAGTTCATAGGTAAAGAGATATATTATGTGCTTGGCTCCAATATTCTTACTTTTTTTAAGTTTTATTTCATAGAAGAGAAAAAATTAAGAACAACTACACAGAACTTCAAAGAACAAAGGTAAATTAAAATAGTTAAATTAACTTAAACGAATCCCATCAACAACGATGATCTTACGAGGTAATCACTGTTGCCCGATCTGACAAAATAATTCTAGTTATCTTTCAATATTGCTATTATATTAAATAATATTTTGTGCAAATATTAGCTGTTGCACCCAAACAAAAATTGTACAGTTTTAGGTAAAATATGATCTCTGAACTTAGAATGGATTGTTAGAATAATTTTTTCTTGTTCTGAGTAAAAAAGTCGCTTAAAAAGTAAGATAATTATATTCTCTAAAGTCTGATTGTAATAAATAAGCTGGGGAACTATACTTAAGTTGTCATCATTTGTAACTTTAGGTAATAAAAATAATCCTTATTAAAAATTAAAAACAGTGATCACTGTTGTTATGATAACAGTAAATATATGAATATACCACAGTGAATCTCCACATCATGTACAACCACAAGAATGAGATCCTAATTAGAATACATTATACTCCATGTATGTATAATAAGCCAAAATGCACTCTATTATCATGTATATTTAAAAAGAAAAAGAATAAGAAAAACAGCAGTTTAATTAAAGCATTTTATTATATTTAGATTGATTAGATTTTATATGGGATTTATAAATTAGAAGTTTAAAATATATATGAAAATTTTTCTAGGTAATTTTTAAAATGATAACATGAAATCTATTTTTAGTGCAAATTTGTAGTTTCTAAATAGTTAATTAGACTAAATCTATTGCTTTCAAGATTTATACCACCAAAAATCAAATGTGCTTTACACTTTAAATCCTTAAAGTAATTGAAAAATCATGTTTCTTTTGATCCAGAAAGATGGAGATTTTCTTTTAGTGAGTGTGTTACACAAGATGTATGTGCCTTTATATTCAGTTCATGGAAAGAAAGCTAATGTTTACCTGAGGCAATGGGTATATAGGTGTAAGGAATAGGGAATAATCAGACAAGAGAGTGAAGGAGTTTCTAGAATCTTGCCAAGTTTGGCACTTTCAGCCTTCCATATATTGTGAATGTTATGCACAGTATAGATTTTGAGAAAGGATATCTCCTTATAATACCGCTATTTACCTGTGACAAGTTCTGCTTCCTCAGCATATTCAGCAGGTCCTATTCAAAAGAAGTAACACGGACTTCTCTGGGGAGGCAGAAGGGGGCCATGGCTGATGTCCTAGAATCCTCAGAAGTGAGTGTGAGTGCACCCTACATATTTTATAGGTTAGGTTCTTCTTTGTTCTGTTCTCTCCTCCCTTATCTCTCCTTCCTGCCTATGTGGACTAGGCCCAGGGGTTGCTAGTGACATAGCAAAATGGTGAGCAATGGAAGGGACACTGGGAGGATTCAGGCAGGGAGGGGCCCAAGGGACATTACTTAGCAATTCCCAGCCTGCAGCTTTTTGGGAGGGGCAGTTAAGCAGGTAACCTTGGTGATCAAAAGGGCTCTGGAGACACTGACATTCCAGTCTCCCAGGGTCCAGGGTCGGTCTCCAACTTCCCAGACTCTGATGGCATCCATTCCCTGATTTGACCAGATTTTCTATTTTACACTAACTGCCTGTCCAATTCTGGCTTCCCTACAGAGCTGTTTCATACTGGTTCCCTTAAGGTATGTGTCTCAGGACCCTTAAATGAGAAGTGGTATGCTCCAGGGTTGAAAATAGAAAGTCAAGTAGCTTCACAGTAACTGCAACAGCTGTAGCTTTTCAGAAGGCTTCAATTCATTCTGAAAATAAACATTAAGTGATTAAAAATATATCCCATTTTATGAAGGGTAAAAGCTAGTTATATTCTATCTAGACATCCAAGTGGTCAATTGAGTCTTTGGTTTCTAGCTGTATGCTACTTTTAACATTTTTATAGAAACATATAGTTGATATATTACATATAACTTGAAAATAACCTCAGCTTTCTCTTTAATGTCCTCCTCCTATGTTGATTTACCCAGTAACTAATTTGTACTATAATTTATTGTTTTATGGAGAAATTTAGGTAAAATACACTTGAAATAATTTGGTGTTGACAAGCAGCAATCATGGGAAATCAGAGATTACCTGGGTTAAGAGTAAAACCAAAATTATTTTTCTTTCAAACTCATTGGTTAAAAATTGCTATTTTATAATGCCTTTTTGTATCATTGGAAATATTTATCTTTTGTTTAATTATGACCTTGTCTTGAATAGGCTGCTTGCTGCTTGTTTAGCATTCTAATGGGTTAAAGGTTTTTCTTTAGTGCCTGCACTGTGTGTGGGGTGTGTGTGTGTGTGTGTGTGTGTGTACTTTAAATTTTATAATAAAAGTAGAAGTGAATCTAAAAGTTCTTTAAATTTTCTATTTCTGACTTGATACTCCAGTGGAAGAAAGAAAAATCCTTTGCATACAAAAAATAGGCCACATACTACTCCAAAACCATATTTATTATTGGCATCTGTATTTACTCTGTGACTGTGGGCTGGTTGACAAGCACTAGTATATGTAATAATTTTTGCCATCTGAATTAATCTTACCTCAAGTTTAGGGTTATTTAATTAAGGAGAACTTTAAAGAGATATCATATTTTTATTAACTTTCAACTTTTCAGGCATGATCCTTCAGTAAATATTCCATGGGAATCTTAGAAGTCTGAGCCAGACAAAGATTCTTGCCTAGTTGGATAAGACAATAGTGAGGATTTCCTCTTGGTAAGGCCCAGAGAGGGGCAGGATTCAGGATGAGAGGGAGTATGGTAGATTCTGTTAAGAGATTAATTTATTAGCTTAAAAGTGGAAAGTTCTTTCATTAGGAATGTGTGGGCTATGTGAAGAGCCATGGGGAGCCTAGATCAGCCAAAGCATCAATAGGTTTTTCAGTGACTTCTATTGTCCTGCAAAAGGGATCCAATCCTTAGTAAATGGTATGCTTCTTTTTGTTTTATTTATTTATTTATTTATTTATTTATTTATTGCTTTTTTGCAATGTCTTCATTGCATTACTTCATCAACTTGGCCAGACTATCCCCTCTTGGGGAAGGTAAAAATCAAAAGCCCCAAAATTATCTCCCTCACCTTCTCCCAATACTCACCCACAACTGCACAGCAATGTCTGAACACATTTGGTGACAAGAACAATCTGTAAAAGTCATCTAGGAACTTCATTATGAATTGTCCCAACACAAGACACATAGTTGGCTTGTGAATCAGAAATTTTTATGTCAACTACATGAATTTTGACTACATCAAGGACAACAGAATAGACTTTTCACAAGTAACAGGGCTCCAAAGTCACATGCTGGAATTTGTAAGGAAGTAAGGTTGTCTGTCACAAGTGGCTGGAGCTAAAGCAAGGCTGAGCAGTTGGCAGCTGAGGGGCCAGGCAGGTCACCTCTGGACCCTCTGGTTTCTGTGGCCATTGAAACCTCACAGAGGCCTACTCTGGGGTCTTAGTGGGCATCAGAGATAACCTAGAAACCAGGAATTGCCCAAATATAATTCTTGACTCAAGAGACTGCACAGGGCTGGTTTCCTTTCAGCAAGGAGACCCAAAGAAGATACCATATTGATTCTCAGAGCTTCTTCAGACTATATGAGGTCTAAAGTAAATGGGAGAGCCCATCAAGTCTTGGAGAGGGAAGAGTAGAGGTATTAGGAAATCTTTATCCTTGGTCAGATCAATGATACGGAAACAGGCAAATAAATGGTATGCTTTTATATTAAACATGCCATTGAGTTTAAATGTCAAGGATTCCAGATGACTCATGTGAAAATAGGTGGAAAGGCTTTGTAAGGGGTGGGGCTAGAGACCAGGCTGTGCCAGATTCCTCTCCAGGTTCTAACCGGCTTGGTTGTGTTTATGCTCCCCAAAGAGCGGCTTCCTTATTAATATCTTAGACAATTGACAGAAGTGTTCTCAGGATCACAGGGAAAATCGATTTTCATGTATACATTTTCCAGTTTAACCTAGGTGTATTTTGGATTGTCATTTTGGGGAGTCTTTAGTCTCTTAGGAGAAACTGTTGCTCCTTCCTTAGGAAGGCCATGCAGTCAATTATGGACATTAGGGTTTTTTTCTTCTGTTGTTGGACTGTTCAGCTTTGGTTTTGATATTCATTCTGAGAGCTGTGAGCAAATTGTGGCAGAACGATTTCTAAGTTCAGTCTGTTCTGCTCTTGGGGTCACTGCAAGTGACACAGTTCCCAGCACAGTCTCTATGTCTCTATGTGACCTTGGCATTCTGAGTTGAAGCCTCTGTTATCATTTCCTCTGAGGCTGCCTCTTAACTGTATTTTAATGATGGCTTGTCAGCTGCTCCGCATGCTCACATCCTATGTCTTCTTTTTATTATCCAGGTACTTGTTGAAATTTCTAATCCATTGATGGAATCTTGAATACCCTAAGATACCTGTTGCTTTTCAATAGGATTAATGATACTCATTGCACTTTGAAATATTATTTTCAGTGAAACTTCTCATTAGCTGTCTTATTGGGTTATTTACACTTGACTATAACAAGTCATGTGCTTGTATAACTCTTCATTACAGGGAGGATAAAATGCATACATAGGGTGGAAGAAAACTTTTTTTTTCTATTCTCCCCCTTGGATTACAGAATAATGGCTAATGAATATGAAGAGTAAATTCATCATTAAAATCAACCTCACTGAGTACCATATCTATTTAAAATAGTGATTGTGGCAATTTTTTTCACTATAGAACTACCTCATTCTGCATTCAATTATTTCTACTTAAAGAATCTGTGATTAAATTATCTATAACAATATTCCACAGAGAATGAATCTTTAGACTTGATCTCAGCCTATTAAAAAATTTACCTTGACCATTATAAAGTTTCCTTTTTTATTTTGTAATCTATATTTAATCTTTTGAGTTAGAATGTCCATAGATTACCAAATAAGAGCAAAAGTTAATATACCCGTGGCAGTCAAGAAATAAATTTTAGGTAGCCATCTAGAGACTGTCTCATAAACTTCTATCCACAGTGTACTTCACACTGACAGGTTTATTGTGCTAGCCTTGTGGCTAAACTATGGGTACACTTCTGGTAAGGACAAAGCATTTGTAGAGGTGAATAAGAGCAAATAGTAAACTGGTCACAAATAACTTCGGATGAACTATAGATGTTCTGCACAGACCATTAGGGTTTGTATCAATTACTATAATAGATGTATTGAACATAAGGTTTTCCATGTGTATAAACATTTTTTTGAACAGCAATTTGTATTCAAAGGCAACCAAAAATGGTCACGAAAGCAAGTGAATTAGAACACACAGTCAAAAATGTTTGACTTGGAGAAAATGAAATCAAATTCAGCATTCTTGAACCCATGCAAAACAGGAAAGCTACACTTCTTGTTTACAGTTCTGTTTTTTTCTGAACATTGTGATTTTGCTTTGTAGAAACCCTACTCCTCTGGCTTTTGACTACTTTTGTTCAAAAGAGGGCAGTATGTCGTCACAGATATATAGGAAAATATAAAAATAGAAAGGCTTTTTTAAAATTTTAATCTCTGGGGAATATCAAGAATAATTGAATTTGAATATAATGACTATTATAAGAACATGCTGCTTCTGTACCCTTTAAAAGTGGACATTATTTTCACTAAATTGTTTTAATGTCACAGTAAGTACTTGAATATGTAATATAGCTGCTTGTTTTTAGACAAGGATCCCAGACTAAATATTGAGCTAATCCACAGGAGTCTCAGTGTAAAATTTAGTAATACATGGCAAAGCACATTTAAGGTATTTTCAAATTATATTGCATTTTAGTAAAGCCATTGGCTTAATTTTAAGGTTGTGTTAAAGCAATTTACTCATCCCTCGATCTATTTTTACTCCCTTTAAACTTACAAACTGGAATTTAAAACAAAAATACTACTTTTTTTGAAAGAATGATCAGTAAGTTCTAAAGAATTTACTCATTATAACAAGAAAAAGTCAGTACTGATGAACTATAGAAAACATTCTCTAATTCTGACCTGTAATAATTTAGTTAAAATCCTGTTATGAGATCTACAACATTCAGATGCTAGATAATGGACAGGTAAAGTATTCAGGTAAATGGAAAGCTGGATTCCTTAAAAAGCTTTATCTTTGAATGAAATGTTATGAGTAAGAGAGCAATAGTGGAATTAAATTATCCTTTTAAACCATATAATGCAGTGGAAGAAAGCCCTGAACTGGGCACTGAATGTCCTTAAAGACATTTTTACCTTTTGGTAAAGTGTAAAAACTTCTTATGGAATCTATTATTGAATCAAATGTACAGATAACTTCTATTTGGGGTTAAACAAATAAACTCTAGCATAATCATCATCTGACTTAAGAAGCTGAGTGATGTCTCTGAAATCCTGTCTGGACTCCTCGTTGGGTCATCTTGGCTCCCTCCCTTCCTTTCTCCTGTGGAAGCCAGGGCACTGATGTTGTCCCTAAATCACATTGTGTTTAAGGATCTGCATAAAATTCAGATGCTTATTTTTCTGGTATAATTTCAACAATGCGATTATGGCAGAAAAATACTGAATAGAAAAGGTGATAATAGCATTTATCTTTGTTTTGCAACTCATCATACAGAAACGTTCTAAATATTCCATCCATAAGTATGCTGTTCCCTGTGGATTTTTATAGACACCCTTAAGATTTCAAGAGTTCCTTCCTACTACTGAATTGAAAAACACTTATTTTATACTTATCAGGAATGGATACTAATCTTTCTTGTATTTTTTGACATCTATTAAGATGGCCATTTAAGTTCTATATTTTATGTTTATCAAATTAAGTAATCTTGCAATATTGCATTAACATTTTATTCTAAGACTTCCTACTCTGGTCATACTATTTTTTCATTTTTATACTAATGAGATAGCATTTTTCATCTGTTATTATGTTAAATTATAACTTTTGATTTTATTTACTCATAGGCTTTATTTTCTAGCAATATTAGGTTAGTTTTCACAAAATTAGTTGAGATAGTCCCTTCTTGTTTTAGTATCTAGTGCATTTTGTGTATTCTTTAAGTCTTTACATTAAATATTTGGTAAAATTTATCAAATAAATGATTTGTGCTTTATCTTTTGCTTGTGCTAAAATTTTTAATGGATTCAAAATTTTGTCTGGCATGGGACAATCCAGATTTTCTATTTCCTCACAGTCACATATTTATTTGTGTTTTCAAGATTTGACCAAATTTTTAAGTTTTTAAAAGTTTTATATAATAGTCTCTTAAAAAGCCTACTCTCTACTGAATATGTGTGTGTGTGTGTGTGTGTGTGTGTGTGTGTGTAACTATATACAGAGAGAGAGAAAGCGACAAGAGAACATTTATATTAATTTATAATATGCATTTTGGTTTTTTACTACTGCAAAAATACAAAATAATGGCAAAAGAGTAATTAATTGTTTAGCCAGTGGGTTTTTTTTTCTTTTTTACTTTTTGATTAGTGTTTCTAAATGTTTTAATGTTTTGGTTTATTTATCTTCAATTGATACCTACCTATTTTAGTCAGCTATTTCACTACTGTGACTAAAAGGATATGACCAGGACAATTATAGAGGAAGAAAAGTTTACTTGAGGGCTCATGATTTCAGAGGTTTTAGTCACTAGAAGACTGGCTCCATTCCTCAGGGCTCAAGGTGATGCAGAACATCATGGCGGAAGACTGGGGAAGCAGCTGGCATCATCAGGAAGCAGAGAGAGACTCCACCGTGGTTCAGAGGTTGAGTGCCCCTGAGTTCAATTCCTGGTACCAGTTTTGTGTCAACCTTTCTCTTTTAATTGTATTCATAGACCATTCATGAACTGAGTGATTGCCTACATAGTTAGACTAATATGTACCATGATAACAATTGTTTTCTGTTTAGTACATTTGTTATTTCTTCCCTCCCCTATTTTTCAAACATTTCTGATTTTAATTGAGAAATTTGTTTCATCTTTATATTTTTGTTATCATAGCAAATGTACTTTATTTAAAAATTTTAGTGGTTTCTCTAGAGTTTCCAGTATGCAGTTACAACTTATTTAATACAACGTTCAAATACTCTTATGTTGTTTCTCATATAATGTTACTTTTTAAAAGAGTATTCCCAGGTTCTTCCTCCCTTTTCTATTACACTGATGACATTCGTTGCATTGCCATGTGCTATTATCACCAAGTAAATACTGTATTTGCCAGGTTTAACTTTACTGCTTTGTATCTTTTCATGTGTTCATCATTTTTATTAATTTTTCATGCTTTTTAATTATATATAACAGTGGGAGTCATAATGCTGCATTTGTACACACACATATATAATAAATACCAAAGATTTTTTTTAAATTAAGTTACCTTTTAGATCCCATTAACAAAATAAAAGCTTTTATTTCATCTTCATTTATCCTTTCTTTAATATTCTTCCCTTAATTATGCAAATTCAAATTCCTGCAGTATATACTTTTCCTATTACATGAGGTTTTCCTGAAACATTTATTGCAGTGTGATCTGCTGCAATGCAATTTCCTCAGGATTTATATATTTGAAAAAGTGTCTTTTCTTTTATTTTAAAGAAAAACGTCATCAAATTAAGAATTCTGGATTCTAGCTTGGGTTTTTTTAAACACCAAATATTTCTCTATTCTTTTTGCAGTGAGAAGTGTTGTATTATTCTTATTCTCTTTTCTCTATAATAACTTCCCTCTCCCACCTCTGTCTTATACTCCTTCCCTACTTTTGCATATTTGATCTGTGTTTTTCTTTCCTTTTTTTAAAAAGGCAACAAGTAAGTAGTAATATATGACATTTTTCTTTCTGTCTCTGGCTTGTTTGACTTAGCATAATATTCTCCTTTTCCACCCATGTTGCTGTAGCAAATGGCAGCATCTCCTCCTTCTTATAGAAATAAATAGCTAAGTAGAGTTATATAATGCATGCATTGATTAATAACAAGCCAACCACCCACATATACCCCTGCGCTGATTTCTAGAGCTAATGCTCTGCAAAGTTATTTTCTCCTGTAGCTCTCTTAATTTCCAGGACTCCTGTCTTTGTCTTCTCTTCTCAATGAGACTGTCAAGCTATGCTTGAGATTCCCTTCCTACTCTGAAATTGTCTACTGAAGGAAGCTCCTGCAATATCAGTGCTTATTTCCTTCATTTCATTTATCTCAGAGATCACTGTAAAGTCCATTGGTCTTCACTGCCCAGTGTTAGACATAAGTTTCTTAATACATTTTAACCAGTTTTTTAGTTACCTACCGTTGGAGATTGTGTATCAGTTCATGAGTAGAAGTTGAAATCTGTAGTTAATACTTTTAAAATTTTTGTCCACTTTTCCACCAAATTATTATTTTTCCCAAATTATTATTTTTTATCTATAGTAACTAGATGGAAAAATAAGACTAAAAGATAAATTGATATATTTTTAAACAGCATTGGAAATCAAGGTATGGAAGTTTGATTTGAATCTGTAGTCACTAAGAAAAATATTTGGCAAGGAAATACATAATATGACTCATACAACCCTTCATTTAAGTATTTAGACATAACCTACTGAATAAACTACTGAATGTCAATCATATATCAGGCAGTAGAGTGGACTATAAAATAAAATAAATTTAGGGGTAAATTAAATAAATAAAACACACTGGAATCTATAAAATACTAAGCATAACTAATTCTGGGAATCTGGTGGAAAGGAACCTGTCATATTATATGGTTATCTAGCTAATATGTATTATGCATATACTATACATGTATATATATAATACACATGTGTATTTTACATTATACATATGTGTATACGTACAGTTGGAAGAGCTTGTATACATTTTTTACTTATTGTATTTTTTCAATTTTATAGGACATTTTAAGTGAATTCCTAGAAATAAAATGTTTAAGACAATGTCTGACAAATAATAAGTTCAATATATTTATTTATTTTATCTTCAACTTGTAATGTACTGTGTAATATATGATCTTAGCAAACTAGCTTGAATCCTTTAAAATTTGAGGAAAGAAAAAATATTGTTCTATATATATATATATTCAGACTCTCATAATATGTAGTATCATTTCTTTCTTTTTTTTTAATTTACTTATTGATTCATTGAACACAAATGGAGTACAGCTATTGTTTCACTGGTTGTACACAAAGTAGAGTCACACCATCTGTGCGCTCATGCATGCACACAGGGCAATGGTATCTGTCACACATTCTGTTATTATTTTTACCCCCAACCCACCCTCATCCCTCCCTTCCCTCTATGCTATCTATCCTTCCTCCATTCTTGCCACCCTTCCCCCTGCATTATGCATCATCATTCATTTATCAGAGAGACCATCTGGCTTTTGGATTTTTGGGATTGGCTGAACTCACTTAACATAACAGTCTCCAACATCATCCATTTACCTACAAATGCCATAATTTTATTCTTCTTTATGGCTAATATTCCATTGTGTATATATACC
>JAJEJO010001916.1:0-11158 GCA_020662805.1 Glaucomys volans
TTTTTTTTCCACTTGATCTGAGCAGGTACAACACATTTCTATAATTCTGAAAATTGGTTATTTAGTCATTTATATTTAGATGTAAGTGGTGGTGGTTGTTTTTCCTACATTGATAAGGCTAGTTGTTAACTACAGTTTTGGAATTTTTTCAAGTTATAATTACGCCCATACTCTATAATATAGAAATTTGGGGACGCAAATGTTTCCTTTTCAAGTTTTCAGGTGTCTACAGAACTGTATTTTGGAAGTTTTTATTCATTCCTCACTGGTAATGAGTAGAGCAAGATGGGTATTTTGTTATGGGTGTTTATTAATTCACCATCCATATTACAAACATTCTCTTCTGCTTCTAGTTATTTTCATATCATGTAGAACTACCCTTAATCAGTAACACCGGAGTCTTATAAAGATTATAACCTTGAACTCTCTGCTTTCCAATATTTGTTAAAATTTGTACTGTTTGAAATATAATTTTTAGAGGTTTACACATAATCATACATCCTATTCATTCCTTAGTTAAAGCACATAGTACCTTTGGATCAGCTGGACCGTCAACAATTTCTGAATATTAATGCAGGTACTTCAATGTAATATGTAATTATTTAGTAAGATTATAGGAATGTTTATAACTACTTGATAGTGTTATTGTGATGATTGAAATCATGTAAAATACTAGGTGTACTCTTTAGAGTTAGCTGATTTGAATACATGCCTAAAGGTTTAAAAGTGATCAATTCTGCTGGGCACAGTGGTGCGCCCCTGCAATTCCATTGGCTCAGGAGGCTAAAGCAGGAGGATTAGAAGTTCAAAACCAGCCTCAGCAATTCACTGAGGCCCCCAAGCAACTTAGGAGACCCTGTCTCAAAATAAAAAAAAAAAAAAAATAGGCTGCGAATGTGGCTCAGTAATTAAGCACCTCTGGGTTCAATCCTTAGTATAACCCCCCAAAATGATCAATTCTGCCTGAAGATAACTGAGAGTTTCCATAAAGGGGGTAACATGTAATCCAAACATGAAGAATGAGTAGGAATTTACCACAAAGCCAAAAGAGGTAAAAGTAATTCAGAAATAGCGTGTATGGAGGCATTCAGAAGCAGCCGGAGGGGAGAAGAGGCTCAGAGATGGACAGGGTCTGCTTATGAACACTTACATACAAAGCTGAGTAGTTTAGATCTTATTCTAGAAATGAATGATACTTGGTCTGTTTGATTTCTTTTTTATATTTGATTTCTTTAATTATGAATTTTAGGAATAATAGAAAAATCTAAAAAAATTACTCAAATCTTTAATCATGGTATTAATAGAGCACTACTGGATAATAAGATCAATTTATTTATTGAAAGTATGTATAAAAATATTGAAGATAATGAGAAGCCACCTCTTTTATATATAGAATGCAAAGGATATGATCAATTTATTTATTGAAAGTATGTATAAGAATATTGAAGATAATGAGAAGCCACCTCTTTTATATATAGAATGCAAAGGATATGAAGTACACATGCTGCTGAATTTTGAGGAATATCTACTTTGAAAACAAATTTTAATTGATCTTTCATATAAAATTATTAAGTGTTCTAAGGATTACTTACGGGTGTCTCTTCTGGGAAGAAAATACTTCCCAGAAGACCAATTGCTTGCTGATTTGTGTGTTTTAAAAATTCATATTTGACAATATTTTGAAATGAAAGAGCTTCATAAAATACTTTAAAATATTTATTTGCCACACAGTCTGTCTCTAGGCAGAACACAGTGTGGTAGAGTTTAAAAATAAATCTGAATAGAAAACAAAGATGTATCATTCACTAAAATGCTTCTTGACTTTCACATAATATTGAGACCCCTTTATTAATGTGAATGAATTGTCGTACTTCTTTCACAATGTCAAGTTTAGTCTCAGTTTTGTCATTAATTGACATAATTTTTCAAATAGACAAATATTTAATGAAAACAAATTAAGAGCTAAAACTGATTTAGAAGAAGAGTATACAAAATTCTATTTACAATGCTTCCATTGGATACATTTTTAAAAGATTAGGACATGTCGATTTACAATATGATTATACATAAAAGTTAAAATTAATAGTGATACAAAACATGAAGTTTAAATTTAAATTGTGGATATTAAATTATGTCCATATGTAGACCTGGAAACCTGTTTAAGACAATATCTGAGATTGTACTTTTTCATTTGTATCAATGTATTTATCTTTCTTTAGTAAACACTACAATCTTACTCATTTGCAAAAGTGTTTACCGAAACATTTTTAGATGGTTCAGTATGTGCTTTTAACGTTTCTTTGACTCAAGTTAGCAGAAAACTATTTTTCTCTCATTTATAAGCTCAAACATGAATAAATTTGCTTTCTGTCAGGAAACTGCACCAGAGCTTCCTGGTAGTCGTTACACCAATGAAGATCATAACTTAAGAACTAGTGAAAAAGAATTTAACAAGAAACACCCTTTCATAACTTTCTATTCCCAGATCAAAACTTTTTGGTTCATAAGGTCAAAAAATGCATCCACAAACCATCATAAACAATAGAGTAAAAATGTAAATAGTCATTCTTAAGTCAATATGAAAAATGCCCATTTTTTAAGTTAACTTATTTTATGATTATAAACATGAAATGTAAATTTACACCTCCATGTAGTATCTAAGCCATGACCGTTAAGCTTGTTCTCCTTCTGTATCAACTTTTATTTAAGGATGCTCATAGTGTCCCTTCAGTTGCTTTTTGGAAAACAAGATCTTCTGAACAAATGTTGAGGAAATGTGAGAGTCAACAAAATGAAGCAATTGTGTTACATTTTGTCTCAGGCATAATCTGCCAGTGGACTCACTACAGCCCTGAACTCAATTTTATTTGATTTCTCTTGGTACTAGAGATATTGTACAGAAATATTTGAGGACCCATTTATGTTTTTAAAATTTTACATAAAAACTGAAAACAAAATAAAATGGAATAAAAACCATAGCATGATTAGCTTCTGCCATTTGAGAAGAAGATGGGAGCCTACCGTGCCAAATTCTTTCCTGGGCAGGGGAGAGACACTATTGCTGGAAGATTCTCTTAAGTTTCACTGTTAGAAAGCTATTCCTTTACTCTTTGGAAGTGTTAAGGGGAAATCCAAATTGAAGCAAAGAAATGTTTTCTAGTAGAAACACTAGTAGAAAAAATTATCAAAAAACTAGAAGAAATAAAATTATGGAAAAACTAATAGAAGTAATACAGTTTATGTGAGATTTATCATATGATGAGTTTGAAAAATTGCTAGTTGCAAATTGGAATCATTGCCATTTTCTTTGTAAAGTTAGTCTGCAGGGTGAGGGATGGAGAATGCTTTTCTACTATGTGAATTGTTTGTTTTCCTCAAAGAAAAAAAATCAACATGAGGAAATCCCTGAGAGTTTTTAATACAGATGTCTCCAAAAGGATTATTCCTGCCAAGTTATTTTTTTCAATGTGTCACATAATCTTTGTATAATTTATAAATGATAACAAAGCAATCAGGCCACATTCATAAAAGCCCAGTGACACATAATTTAGTGAATCTGAGGATTAGAATTAATTGTCTCTCTTTGTTCCAAGTTTTAAATCTTAGTAAATGATTCACTGCATGTCATTACAGCTTAATATTTGCATGAAATCACAGTTTAGTTGGCATAATTTAACAGCAATTAAAAAGCTATTTAATCGTCTTGCAAATTGGTATGAGGGCCCTTGAGTAAGAAGGGTGTTGGTCTTTCTGTTTTTTCTAAGTATCTCCAGGCGGACAGTTATACACTTGTAGACACCCATAACATAATTGATAACATTCTTCCTCGTCATGAAGACATAAGTGAATAATAATTCATGTTTTCCATTATAAAAAAGAGAAGAAACTAACAATATGAATATGTCATTCTGAAGGAAGACATTATTATGATAGATAATTATCATAATAATGTCTTATCATATTAAGTCTAGGTTGAAGGAAAAAAACACTGTCCCTGTGCTCAAGTTCATAATCTCCTCCATATTTGCCTTATTGAAGGCATACATTTCTCTAAACCCTCTGGAACACAAAATGGCATAAATCAAGATACCCAACAACGTTTCAGAAACATTAGCCATCACATTTCTAGGACTATCTGTAGATAACATGCATTCAGGTGGCTGAGGAGCCTACCCTACAGACTGTTGACATGGGATCTGGCAGAAAGAAAAATGGTAATATATCATAACACGTCTTCATATCTCAAAGCAAATCTTGAGTCACACGGATTTATAGCTAATATTATGCAACTTTAACTCTGCTTAACAGATCTCACTGTTGTTCCCCCTCTTATTCAGACCACTGCAGCCAGAATGTTATTCTTAAAACACATTCTTTCCATGCACAAAATCTGTTTCTTCCTGTTGTGCATAGGAAAATCTCCATCTTCATTTCAGTGAGTTTAGTAGTCCAGCACAATACAGCCTGTTCCTTCCTGTTCCTTAAAACTCACTCCACACATCTAGCCACATTGCTTTTCTGCTAGTTCCACGACTATTTAAGGATCTTTCTTGACTGAAAACTCTACCCTTTTAACTTCTAATATTCTCCCCAACCCTCTGCACACCCTTCCCCCCACTTCTACAAGGAAAGCTTCCATACAATGTTACCAAAAATAGGAGTCCGACTGAAGGTTTTCATTTTAATTCCTGTCCTTTAATTTCTATGATTATATTTTTTATAATTTACATTTTATTTTTTAGCTTATATGCATATGTTTATATAGCCCATCTATTAAATATAAATAACAAGGAAGAAGTAATAATGTCTGCTAAGTTTACCACTCTAAGTTGCATATCTAGCATAGTATCTACCTCACAGCAGTCTCTAAACAAAATATTTATTTAATGAATGAATATCACTTGAAATCCTAAAGAAGCCAACACAAAATTCTAATTCCTGAGAACATGTTGCAGAAGAACTCTTTCACACTTTCTAAGTAGATTTTCTTGGTAACAGAAATTTAGACAGTTGATTTAGATTTCTTAAAACAAATTCTTTTAAATTATGGCACAAATATCTTGTTTGTTCAGCCACCTGTACAGTGAGGTATTTTTTAAAATATCCATCCTAAGCACTGCTCTCAGTGTTTGAATTCTGTGGTGCCTCACATACAGCATTCAGCAGAGTTTTTGACCCTGAGTAGACCTTCAGGTAATCTATGATCAGGGAATGATAGGAAACTGAAGTTTGAAGGATTCAGATAAATCTAAAGAATCATTAGCATAATTTTAAAAGAATGAGCTAATGAAAGGCTGTTAAGTACTCTATCTAGAGTGATCTGTCTGGAAAACAGGAGAAAGAAAATTCACACTCACTTGTGGACAGTTTGGTTTATGCAGATTTATGAGAAGAGAATTGTATACATTTCTTTTAGGGACACACATTTAAGGACATAATCATTTGTGTTTAATAAAGTTCATTTAAATAAAAATCTAGTGACCGTATATTATGTATAGGGATTCTTTTAATCCCTCCCATATAATGCTTTTGTGTCTTCAAGTTGGCATGACACTCATGAAGGGTTTCTCCTGCCCCGATTTCCATTTTTCCTCTATGTATTCTGCGCTAAATTCATGTTCATTTATTCTCAGTCTTTAGGGAACAGATTCTGAGTGATTGCTCAAAGGTAACAAATGGAGAGGTCAGCTACATACCAACCACAGTACAAAGATTGAAAACCTGAACACCACGTGTTATGCGTACGCATGTTTTCATTTTTTCAAATTTTGAAATTGATATATTTAGTAAGATAGTTGAAGCTGTCATGTAACTCAAAATAATTTTTGTTATATATTCTTCAGTTAGCAAATTTAATAAATGTAGTTACCATATCTTTTGGACATTTGCTGTCTTTGGCTTTAAATATTGGAATTCATATACCCAAAGTTAGACTGCGGACTGCTTTCACCTTCTAAAGATTCCTTCCTCACTAGACTTGATCAGATATTTTTAGCTGAGTGGTCTTTATAATCCCCATAAGAGAAAGAGCTCAAACTAATGTAAAAGACTAACAAATACTTGTTGATGAAATTCTCAGTTGAGCACCATGATTGATTATCCTATACATGTACATTTGTTTTTTTAATTGCTTTTCTCTAGGACCACCTTCAGCTCCTAGGAATGTGGTTTTTAACATCAATGAAACAGCCCTTATTTTGGAATGGAGCCCACCAAGCGATACAGGAGGGAGAAAAGATCTCACATACAGTGTTATCTGTAAGAAATGTGGCTCAGACCCCAGCCAGTGTGAGGACTGTGGTGGAGGACTCCGCTTCATCCCAAGACACACTGGCCTGATCAACAGTTCCGTGGTAGTGCTTGACTTTGTGTCTCATGTGAATTACACCTTTGAAATAGAAGCCACGAATGGAGTTTCCGAGTTAAGTTTTTCTCCCAAACCGTTCACAGCTATTACAGTGACCACGGATCAAGATGGTAAGTCCCACTGCTATTCTCTCAAAAGATTCATGATTCCTTTTTATGCACGATATCCCTGATGGAGCTGTATTCACCCTAGGTTCAGTTCAACCATATATGCTATGCAGGACGGACAAGATTTTTTGGTTCTTGTTCCTAAGATGCAGAAAGATATTTTTGATATTCTTAGCAATAAGGCTAATAAGATAAAATGCTTCTCCCTAATGTGTATGCATTTGTTATTAATATAGTCATATAACAATATCTCTTAATAAGTCCATATTGCTTACCACCAGACATCAGACGTAAAAAATACGTTACTAAATGAATTGTATTTTAATTGCCTCTCATGCTGCTATTCCTTTTCCATGACAAATAAAGCAAATAGTAAGAAGTTATTTTAATTAGAATTCATGTCTATATTGTAAAAGCATTCCAACCAGCCTGATCCACTCTAAAAAATAGGAAAAATGCATACTATGTATACATATATATATGTATATAAATGTGTGCAAATGGTATTTGGGTATAGTTTATGACAAACTGACTTAAATATCAGATTAATTCAATTTTTATGTTCCATTTATAACACTACAAACTTTTACTGTGCTATCATCAGCCACAAAAACTTTTCCAATTTTTTAAGTATGTACTGTTTAATTCCCCTATAACATGATCATATTGCAGAACATGATACAGGAAAAGCTTCAGAGATTTTTAAAAAACAACTCCTTTTGAAGTATGTTCACAAATTATAGGGATTTATGAGTGACTACCTTATGGCAGAAGGTTTTATGAATGAGTCTGGATATGGAGCTCAGTGGTAGAGTGCTTGCCTAGCATGTTTGAGGACTTGAGTCCAATCCCCAGCACCTCCTAAAATGGAAGATATTATAAATGAGTACATGTATATGATATAAATTTACAAAGACAAAACTAGTTTTATGCACTGTCTTAATTTGCTAGGGATGTCATAGCAAATACTCCATAAAGAGTATACATTTATTTTTCTGACAGTTTTGTAGGCTCAAAGTTCAAGATCAAATTGTCAGCAGGACTGATTTCATTCTGAAGCCTTGGCTTATACAAAGATGACTATTTTCTCCCTTGTCTTCACAGGATTGTTCTTCTTTGTATCTAATCTAATATACTCTACTTATAAACATGTCAGATATCAGGTTAGGATCCACTCATAGGACCTCATTTTACTTTAATTACTCTTTATGCCCTATCTCAACATAAGGTCAGGATTCTGAAGTCCTTAGGATTAGGAATTCCACATGAGTTTTAAAGCAAAGTAGGGTGGGTATAATTCAGCCCAAACATAATCTAAGACAGCATATAGTTGTTTTTAAAATGAACCAACTCTTGATACATGCAACTTGGATGAGCCTCAAAAGTATTGTGCTAATTGAAGAAGTTAATCTCAAAAGAATGCATACTATGTGATTCCACTCATAGAACATACCTAAAATTGCATATCTGTAGATATGGAGAATAGATTAATGATTGCCAGAGGTTATGAATTTGGGGGAAACTGATGGGGATATGAAGGAGTAGTGGGAAGGAGCCCTCTGGAGATGATATGTTTATATATCTTGATTGTGGCAGTAGTTTCAGGAAGCTATGTGATAATATGCATGGAGTTACCCCCACACACATACACACACACAGGCACACACATTGTGAATTGTACTAATATCAACTCTCAGTTTTCTTGTTGTACTATGCAAATAGTTGACATTAGGAGAGGCTGAACAAAGGGTATACAGGACTTTTCTATAATTTTTTTTTTTTACAAATTTCTGTGAACCTAAAATTACTTTAAAAACACAACGTTAAAATACGTTATTTAACCTGCAAACGTACAGGAAGAAAACTTTAAAATTTGACTAAAAGCATATGAAATGGATGTGAAGTTAATTCAAAATACACATAAATCCACTTTCAGATAATCTGCAGAAATGCCTCTAATAAATGAAGCAAAGTCAAATACTATTGTACAATTACAATTTTGTATTTACTAAGCAATTTTCCCTTTCATTTAGAAAATAGCTTTACATCATAGAATTGAATTTATGATTGTTCAAAATGGAATTCTCATTCCCTCTTTTTTTCTTTCCCTTTCTCCTTTAGTAGGTACAAAACCTTGTCAACTGTGTCATCACTGAAAAGCAATTAGGGTCTTCTGTCACTTTCTTCTTTAGCAGTTTATTTCTGAGACTTTTATTGCTGTCACCTAAAACAAAAATATAACCCACTTGGCTGTGCAAAGAGGTGCACATCTATAATCCCACTGGATCTGGAGGCTGAGACAAAAGGATCACAGGTTCAAAGACAGTCTCAGCAAATTAGCAAGGCTATAAGCAACCTAATGAGACCCTGCCTCAAAATTAAAAAAAATGCAAAAATGTCATGGGATGTATCTCAATGATTAAGTAACCTTGGGTGCAATCCTGGCACCAAAAAAAAAAAATATATATATATATATATACACATACATATATATGTATATATATATATTTCTTATATATATATATATATACCACAACAATCCAATATAACCATTGTTAACTATGGGGTGAAATAAATAACTTTAGGGATATAACAACATATCATCTTGAATTTGAAAATATAAATATATGTATATAAATATATGTAAATAAAAGTATATTTATATAATTGGAAACATAAATATCTCATCCTTTCACTCTAGGATTATAAAACAGTTTAGTCTACTTTTCTACTCATCAGTATAGAATATAAGTTGGTTTTCAAGTTTAAAATGAGCTAATTCATTAATAGTATATTATTGTATTTTTAAAAATGGTCTATTGAAGTTGAAATAAAATATAATATTCACATATTGAGACTATATATTCTGGAAGGATATCATTAAATAATCCTCACCAGTACATCCTAGTTGAAAAATATTAAGAAACAATTATTGTTTATTTGACTTTATCTTAGATATAAATGGTAATTAAGCATCTAAATATATTTCTATCTTCTCAGTTCTTATATTTCTTTCTTTAGTGTTCTGTAGTTTTCATTGTAGAGGTCTTTTGTCTCTTTTGTTACATTGATTCCCAAGTATTTTAATTTTTTTGAGGCTGTTGTGAATGGGGTAGTTTTCCTAAATTTTCTTTCAGTGGATTAATTGCTGATGTATAGAAATGCATTGGATTTATGGGTGTTGATTTTACATCCTGCTACTTAGCTGAAATCATTTATTAGTTCTACAAGTTCTCTGGTGTAATTTTTTGGATCTTCTTTTTTTTAATGTTTTTCTTTCTTTCTTTCTTTCTTTCTTTCTTTTAATTTATTCATTTTGATTCATTGTACACAAATGGAGTACAGCTGTTGTTTCTCTGGTTGTACACAAAGTAGAGTCACACCATCTGTGCAATCATACATGTACACAGGGCAATGATGTCCATCTCATTCTGTTATTATTATTACCCCCCAAAACCCGACACCACCCCTCCCTTCCTTCTATGCATTCATCCTTCCTCCATTCTTGCCTCCCTTCCACCCCACATTATGCATCATCATCCACTTATCAGAGAGATCATTTGACCTTTGGTTTTTTGGGATTGGCTAATCTCACTTAGCATGACACACTCCAATTTTATCCATTTACCTGCAAATGCCATAATTTTATTCTTCTTTATGGCTGAGTAATATTCCATTGTGTACATATACCACAGTTTTCTTATCCATTCATCTATTGAAGGGCATCTAGGTTGGTTCCACAATCTAGCTATTGTGAATTGAGCAGCTATAAACATTGATGTGGTTGCATCACTGTAGTATGCTGATTTTAAGTCCATTGGGTATAGGCTAAGGAGTGGGATAGCTGGGTCAAATGATGGATCCATTCCAAGTTTTCTATGGAATCTCCACACTGCTTTCCAGAGTGGCTGCACTAACTTATAGTCCCACCAGCAATGTAAGAGTGTACCCTTTTCCCCACATCCTCTCCAACACCTGTTGTTGCCTGTATTCTTGATAAAAGACATTCTCATTGGGGTAAGATGAAATTTTAAGGTGGTTTTACTTTGCATTTCTCATATTACTAGGGATGTTGAACATTTTTTTCATATACCTGTTGATTGCTTGTAGATCTGCTTCTGTAAAATGTCTCTTCTTCCTTGGCCCATTTATTGATTGGGTTATTTGTATTCTTGGTGTAAAGATTTTTGAGTACTTTGTAGATTCTGGAGATTAGTGCTCTGTCTGAAGTGTGTGGCAAAGATTTTTCTCCCACTCTGAAGGCTCTCTTGTCACATTGCTGATTGTTTCCTTTCCTGAGAAAAAGCTTTTTAGTTTGAATCTTTCCCAAGTATTGATTCTTACTTTTATTTCTTGTGTTTTAGGAGTCATGTTGAAGAAATCTGGTCCCAGGCTAACATGATGAAGATTTGGACCTACTTTTTCTTCTATTAGGTGCAGGGTCTCTGGTCTAATTCCTAGGTCCTTGATCCATTTTGAGTTGAGTTTTGTATTGGGTGATAGATATGGGTTGAGTTTCATTTTGCTGCATATTGATTTCCAGTTTTCCCAGCACCATTTGTTGAAGAGGCTATCTTTCCTCCATTGTATGTTTTTGGTGCCTTTGTCTAGTATGAGAAAATTGTATTTATGTGGGTTTGTCTCTGTGTCCTCTGCTCTGTACCATTGATCTACCTGCCTATTT
>JAJEJO010001916.1:11168-46182 GCA_020662805.1 Glaucomys volans
TTGTCTCTGTGTCCTCTGCTCTGTACCATTGATCTACCTGCCTATTTTGTTGCCAATACCATGCCATTTTTGTTACTATTGCTCTGTAGTATAGTTGAAGGTCTGGTATTGTGATACCCCCTGCTTCCCTCCTCTTGCTGAGAATTGCTTTAGCTATTCTGTGTTGTTCCTTCCGCACTGAACAACAAAGGTTGGGTGCCCACCCTTGGACCAGCCAGGGGGGCACGGGGTCAAACAGGATGGTGAGTGTCGATGGCTGAAAAAACCCACACCAGCCGGGAGTCTGTCGAGCAGTATCTCAGTTTAATGGAGAGGTGAAACAGGTATATGAAAAGGGAGCGAGGGGAGGAGATACAGGCGGGGGCCAATCATCTTAAAGGTCAACAGCACAGGCGGTATACAGCAAGGCCTGCAGGGCAGAGGTCTGCTAAGATGTAAAGCTGCTCAGGTTTATGGAAGTTGAATGAGCCAATCCTGGGCCGCCACCTTGGTGGTACCACGAGTGGGGGAGGCTTTTGCCCTGAGGGTGTTGTTAATGTGGTCGCCATTTTAAGGTGTGTCCCTACAATTCTGGGTCTCTTATTCCTCCAAATGAATTTCATGATTGCTTCCTCTATTTCTATGAGGTTCATCACTGGGATTTTAATTGGAATTGCATTGAATTTGTATAGCACTTTTGGTAGTATGGCCAATTTGACAATATTAATTCTGCCTATCCACGAACATGGGAGATCTTTCCATTTTCTAAGATTTTATTTCATTTCTTTCTTTAGTGTTCTGTAGTTCTCATTGTAGAGGTCTTTCACCTCTTTTGTTAGATTGATTACCAAATATTTTATTTTTTTAGAGGCTATTGTGAATGGGATAGTTTTCCTAATTTCTCTTTTAGAGGATTCATCACTCATAAATAAAGATGCATTAGTTTTATGAGCATTAACTTTATATTCTGCTACTTTACTGAATTCATTTATGAGTTCCAGAAGTTTTCTCATGGAGTTTTTAGGCTCTTCTAAATAGAGAATCATGTCATCAGCAAATAGGGATAGTTTGTGCTCTTCTTTTCCTATTCCTATCCCTCTAATTTCTTTGGTCTGTCTAATTGCTCTGGCTAGAGTTTCAAGTACAATGTTGAATAGAAGTGGTGAAAGAGGGCATTCCTGCCTTGTTCCAGTTGTCAGGGGAATGCTTTCAATTTTTCTCCATTTAGAATGATGTTGACTGTGGGCTTAGCATAGATAGCCTTTACAATGTTAAGGAACATTCCTACTATCCCTATTTTTTCTAGTGTTTTGAGCATGAAGGGGTGCTGTATTTTATCAAATGCTCTTTCTGCATCTATTGAAATAATCATGTGGTTCTTAACTTTAAGTCTGTCAATGTGGTGAATTACATTTATTGATTTCTGGATGTTGAACCAATTTTGCATCCCCGGGTTGAAACCCACTTGATCATGGTGCTCTATCTTTTTAATATGCTTTTGTATGTGAGTTACTAAAATTTTGTTAAGAATTTTTGCATCATGTTCATTAGGGATATTGGTCTGAAATTTTCATTCCTCGATGTGTCCTTCTTTGTTTTGGTATCAGGGTGATATTAGCTTCATAGAATGAGTTTGGAAGGGTTCCCTCCTCCTCTATTTCATGAAATACTTTGAGGTGTATTGGAATGAGCTCTTCTTTGAAGGTCTTGTAGAACTCGACTATGAATCCATCTGGTCCTGGACTTTTCTTTTTGGTAGGTTTTTGAGTTTTCCCTTCTTTCTCTTCATTAGTGTAGCTAAGGGTTTGACAATTTTGTTTATTGTTTCAAAGAACCAACTTTTTGTTTTGTCAATTTTTTGAATTATTTCTTTTGTTTCAATTTCATTGATTTTCCCTCTGATTTTAATTATTTCCTGTCTTCTACTGCTTTTGGTGATTATCTGTTCCTCTTTTTCTAGGGCTTTGAGCTGTAATGTGAGGTCATTTATTTGTTCACTTTTCATTCTTTTATTGAATGCGCTCCATGCAATGAATTTTCCTCTTAGCACTGCTTTCTTAGTATCCCAGAAATTTTGATATGTTGTATCTTTGTTCTCATTGACCTCTAAGAATTTTTTTATTTCCCCCCCCAATATCTTCTGTTTCCCATGCATCATTCAATAGCATATTATTTAATCTTCAGGTATTGGAGTAGTTTCTGGTTTTTGTTTTATTATTGATTTCTAATTTCATTCCATTATTATCTGATAGAATACAAGGTAGTATCTCTATCTTTTTGTATATGCTAAGAGTAGCTTTGTGGCATAACATATGATCTATTTTAGAGAAGGATCCATGGGCTGCTTAGGAGAGAGTGTATTCACTTATTGATGAATGGAATATTCTATATATGTCTGTCTGTTAAGTCTAAATTAGTGATTTTGTTATTGAGTTCTATTGTTTCTTTTTTCAATTTTTGCTTGGAAGATCTGTCCAATAGTGAGAGGGGTGTGTTAAAGTCACCCAGTATTTTTGTGTTGTTGTCCATTTGGTTCCTGGAATTGAGAAGGATTTGATTGACATATATGATGCACCATGGTTTGGGGCATAAATATTTATGATTGTTATGTCTTGCTGATTTACGCTTCTCCTTTAAGGAGAATGAAATGTCCTTCTTTATTACATCTAACTAATTTTGACTTGAAGTTCACTTTATCTGATATGAGGATGGAAACCCCTGCTTTTTTACTGATTCCGTTTGTGTGGTATGCTTTTTCCCATCCTTTCACCTTTAGTCTTTGGGTATCTTTTCCTGAGATGTGTCTCTTGGAGGCAGTATATTGTTGGGTCTTTCTTTTTAATCCAATCTGCCAGTCTATGTCTTTTGATTGATGAGTTCAGGCCATTAACATTCAGAGTTATTATTGAGATATGATTTGTGTTCCCAGTCATTTTGGCTTATTTTTGGTTTTTAACTTGACTTGGTTTCTCCTTTTTTGGCTATTCCTTTAGGGTAGTTCCTTCCTATGCTGGTTTACATTGTTGTTTTTTATTTCTTCCTCATGGAATATTTTGTTTAGAATGTTCTGTGGTGCTGGCTTTCTATTTGTAAATTCTTTTAGCTTTTGTTTATCATGGAAGGATTTTATTTCATTTTCAAATCTGAAGGTGAGTTTTGCTGGGTATAAAATTCTTGGTTGGCATCCATTTTCTTTCAGGGCTTAAAATATGTTGTTCCAGGCCTTTCTTGCTTTCAGGTTCTATGTTGAGAAATCTGCTGATAACCATATTGGCTTCCCCCTGAATATAATCTGATGCTTTTCTCTCACAGCCTTTAACATTCTATCTTTATTTTGTATGTTAGGTGCTTGCATTATAATATGCCTTGGTGTTGATCTGTTGTAGTTTTGTACATTTGGTGTCCTGTAAGCCTCTCATATTTGATTTTCCATTTCATTCTTCAGATGTGGGAAATTTTCTGTCATTATTTCATTGAATAGATTATTTATTCCTTTGGTTTGTATCTGTGCCTTCATCAATCCCAGTAACTCTTAAATTTGGTCTTTTCATGATATCCCATAATTCTTGTAGGCTTTGTTCATGACTTCTTACCATCTTCTCTGTTTGGTCAACTTTGTTTTCAAGATTAAATGTTTTGTCTTTAATGTCTGATGTTCTGTCCTCCAGGTGATCTAGCCTGTTGGTTATGCTGTCTAATGAGTTTTTAATTTGGTTTATTGTTTCCTTCATTTCAGTCTTCTGCTTTCTGCATCTGTTCTTTGAACTGTTGATTGTTGTGATTATTCATTTCCTGCATTTTCTCTTTCATCTCATCGTTGGCTTCTCTGATCATTTTACTTATGTACATTCTGAACTCCCTTTCTGACATTTCTTCTACCCTGCTATCATTGGATTCTATTGATGTAGCATCTGGGTTGGTTTGAGACAATTTCTTCCCCTGTTTTCTCATGTTGCTCATGTATCTTCCCTTGGATCCATGAGTATCTGAGGTACTGCATCTTCCCCCCTATAGACCTGTGGTATCCCTGCAGGTTTCTAATATCTCACCTCCTAGTCTTTAGTAGCACTAGACCATGGGCTGGGGCCAGACTGGAGTAAGACTTGGCCTCTGGGCTGGGTCTCCCAGGGTGGAAGCCTCAAGTGTCTATGCTGTTCCCGCTTTCCCCTCACTGAAGTCTCCCACCTCTGTGCTGTGCTGGCCGTCCCCGCAGAGGTCCCACAGGAGTACTCTGGGCCAACATCCCAGGTGCAGAACTCCCACTCATCTGCGCTGAGCTGAGTCTGATGTCTTTCTCTGTGTCCGCCTCCCAGACCTGGCTGGATCTTCTAAATATAAACTCATGTCTTTGGCAAATAGTGATAGTTTGAGTTATTTTCCTATTTGCATTCCTTTACTTTCTTTCTTCTGTCTAATTGCTCTGGCTAGAGTTTCAAGGATGACTTTGAATAAAAGTGGTGAAAGAGGGCACCCTTGTTCCAGTTTTTAGACGGAATGCTTTCAATTTTTCTCCATTTAGAATCATGCTGGCCTTGTGTTTAGCTTATATAGTTTTTGTGATGTTGAGGTATGTTCCTACTATCCTTAGTTTTTCTAGTGTTTTGATCATGAAGGAGTGTTGTATTTTGTCAAATGCTTTTTCTGTGTCTATTGAGATGATCCTCTGATTCTCATTAAGTCTTTTGATATGATAGGTTACATTTATCAATTTCCATATGTTGAAACAACCTTGCATTCCTGGGATGAACCCCACTTGATCATGGTGCACGATCTTTTTAATACATTTTTATATGCAACTTGCCAGAATTTTTTTGAGAATTTTTGCATCTATGTTCATCAGGGATTTGATCTGATGTGTCTTTGTCTGATTTTAGTATCAGAACAGTATTAGCCTCATAGAATGAGTTTGAAAGGGTTCCCTCCTTTTCTATTTTATAGAATACTTTCAGGAGTATTACTGTTAATTCTTCTTTGAAGGTCTTGTTGAGAGAAGTTGGCTGAGAATCCATCTGGTCCAGGGCTTTTTTGATGGGTAAGCTTTTTTTTTTTTTTTTTTTTTTTTTACTTGAGATTGATCTGATTACATCATGTATGACCTCCTGATTCAGTTTGGGTGGGTCATATGTCTCTAGAAATTTGGCAATGTATTCCATATTTTCTATTGTATTAGAGTATAAATTTTTAAAATAGTTTCTAATTATCTTCTTAATACCCATTGTGGTATTTCCTTTATCATCACAAATTTTAGTAATTTGAATTTTCTCTCTTTCTCTTTGTTAACATGGCCAAGAGTTTATCTCTTAATGTTGTCAAAATAGCCATACTAACAAAAGTGCTATGTACATTTAATGCAATTCTTATTAAAATCCCAATGATATTCTTCATAGAACTACAAAAGCAATCATGAAATTCACTTGGAAAAATAAGACACAGAATAGCCAAAGCAATCCTTAGCAATAAAAGTGAAGCAGGAGGCATCACAATACCAGACCTTAAACTATATTACAGAGCTATAGCAACAAAAACAGCATGTTATTGGCACCAAAACAGACATGTAGACCAATGGTACAGAATAGAAGACAGACAAAAACCACAAAAATACAGTTATACAACACAAAGGTGACAAAAACATTCACTGGAGAAAAGATAGCCTATTCAACAAATCGTACTGGGAAAAATGGAAAGCCCCATGTAACAAAATGAAATTAAACCTCTATCTCTCACCCTGAATGAAACTGAACTCAAAGTGGCTCAAAGACTTAGGCACTAGAACAGAGATGCTGTGCCTACTAAAAGAAAAAGTAGGCAAAAATATTCACCATATCAGCCTCAGATCGTACTTCTTTAACAAGACCCCTAAAACATAAGAAGTAAAATCAAGAATCAATAAATGGGATAGATTCAAATTAAAAAGTTTCTTCTCAGCAACAGAAGCGATCAGTAATGTGGAGAGGCCATGGATTGGGGGAAAATCTTTACCACATGTACCTCAGATAAAGCATTAGTCTCTAGGACATATAAAGAATTTAAAAAACTTAACACCAAAAAAACCCCCAATCAATAAAAAGGGCTAAGGAAATGAATAAATACTTCACAGAAGAAGAAATATAATTGATCAACAAATAAAAAAAATTGTTTAACATTTCTAACAATTAGAGAAATGCAAAACTAAGATTCTATCTCATTCCAGTCAGAATGGCAATCATCAAGAATATAGGCAAAAATAAATGTTGGCAAGGATGTGGCGAAAAAGGTACACTCACACATTGCTGGTGGGAATGCGAATTGGTGCAACCATTATGGAAAGTGGGATCGAGATTCCTCAGAAAACGTGGAATGGAACCATTTGTACCATTTGACCCAGCTGTCCTACTGCTTGGTTTATACCCAAAGGACTTAAAATCAGCTTATTACAGTAATGCGGCCACATCAATATTTATAGCAGCTCAACTCACAATAGCTATACTATGGAACTAGTTGCCCTTCAGGGCCTAGGTGCCCTTCAATAGATGAATGGATTTTAAAAAAATGTGGTGTATACATACACACACATACACACACACATACACACACAATGGAATATTACTCAGCTTTAAAGAAGAATGAAATGATGACATTTGCCAGTAAATTGATGGAGCTGGAAAATACCATGCTAAGTGAAATAAGCCAATCCCCAAAAAAACAAACACCAAATATTTTCTCTGGTATGTGGACGCTAATTCACAATGGGGGAAAGGGGCTAGGGAAGAATAGAGTTACTTTAGATTAGGTAGAGGGGAGTGAAAGGAGGGGAGGGGTTATGGGAATAGGAGGGATAATAGAATGAAACAGACATACTTTATGTACATATATGACTGCATGACTGATGTGATTCTATAACATGTACAGTCAGAAAAATGAGAGATTATGCCCCATTTATATGTAATGTATCAAAGTGCATAAGTGCATTCTACTGTCATATATAACTAATTAGAACAAATAAAAATAAGAGAATCTAAATATATTTAAGTTCTATTTGAAAGTACATTAAGATCCTCAACTAAAACTGGGACATATATATTTAATAAAATATTGTGGTCAGCCCTATGTCTGCACAACTACCTCCATGTCATGATAACAAGAAAGCTGCTTCTCTTTGTACCTGAAATTCTGAGAGAATCACATCTGTGAGAATGCAGATATTCCAGGCAAGGGTGGAATATGAAATAATTAAATCTGTGAATGTGCCACATGTTATTCAAAGTGGTCAGGGCTTAGTGTTGAATTTAAAAGGAGTTTAAAACCTGAGCGTCCTAGAGCCAAGTTTCAGTTGTCATCATTGTGTATAAGCCTTTAATAAGACAATTTCACAGCTCAAATAGAAGAAGGGATTTCTCATCACTTCACTTGAAGTGTCTTTGGGAAGGAATTCTCTTTGAAGTGATTGAGAGGCGATTCCCATTGATATCTGATATATATCAGAACTTCATTGGATTATAGGGATCAGAGTAAAATGGTTTGCTTTATTTTCTATGGTTTACATATCATTAATTTATACCAAACAGACAGTGATAAGTGTGACTCAAAACTTGCCAACTTCTTTGACATATTTTTTATGTATTCCTTGTGTAGAATGCTGAGTGGGCACTTATGAACTTTAAAGTCTGGTAGAAAGGCCAGTAATGAATAATTTCACAAAAAATGCAATTAGTGATGTGTAAATTCAGCTAAAGAGAAACCCAGGGTACTTTGAGAGCTGGAGGATAAGAGTGGATCTTCCCAAGAAAGTAATATTTAGACTGGGTTCTGTTCTGAGGGGTGAGTGGAATGTGATTAGGCAAAATGAGCCTGGGAGAAAAGAAGGAATCCTGAATAGAAGGAACCACACAAGGCCTGAGAAATTGAGGGATTAGAAACTGTTGACTTATATATATTGACATAAATATATATGTTGATAAATATAATGTACATTTTGTTATGCATTATATGTATTATTTGTATTGTAGATTATATATAATATATATTGTATATATTATATAGGTATATATTGTGCATTTCACAAAGGTACAGCAAGTTTAGGGAAAGGAACTGAAAAGTTAATCTAAAATTTGGAAACATGATTGTGTGTCTGTAAAATAGATGAAAAAAGTTAGGAAAATAACCACTTATTAGAAGACAGTGATATATCACAAGAACCACAGGTGGAGAAAAGAAAGCAGAATAATATTGTTCATGAGGTCATACTTGTATGAGCATGAAAGTAAAATGTTAGATACCAAAAATTATTGCCAATTGTATTAGTAATGCTTTTCTACTCTATGCATGCATAGTGTAGGAACATGAAACCAAAGAGGAAGTTTACACTGGTTTGCCTTTTCTTTCCAATGAATATATTTTCTCATATAAGAAATATTAAAAAAACCACATTAAACAACCCTGTCTTAATTGTTTTCGGCTTTTTTTTATTAAAAAAAAAATAAAAAAAAAAAAAAAAAAGGTCTTTCAAAACCACTTAGAATCACTTAGCTGTAGTTAGGAGGAATGTTCCTTGATTATTCTGATTCCAGTTGGATAAATAAGATTATAGAGTTAAGACTATGACTCTCATAATTAGGAATCTTGGCAATAAATCTTAATTAACTAACTTCCCCAATCCCTTAGAGCTATATTTGGAATTTTCTTTTTTCATAGTTTATTTAAATGAGCATGAAAGGTGTTTCATTAGAGAGCAAAACAAGAAAGCAACACCTAGAAAACACTTGATTTTAATCTTCAGTGCATGATAAGAAAACTAAGGTGTGTCATTCAGTAAAAAGTAATTATTCAGGTAGTAAGCAGTAAAGGCAAGTGTTAATCTTGGATAATCAACCTGAAACAAATTATGTTTGTAGAAATCCTGACACATGCAAAAACCTTTAAGGAGTGTGTTCAAAGTGAAAGACATGCTAAATTACAAACCAATTCTGCTGATATTTGCTAAAGGGTCTTTAAAGCAATTATTGTCAAAAGCATGTTGTCTGACTCATTGCCTTCTTAAAATAATACAACACCCCTGTCCCTGACCTTGGGTGACTACTGTATATAGGTCTGCCTTAGGCTCACATCTGATTGCAGATTTCATATAATTGTGCTATCAGCAATAATTAATTGAACTGACATTGAAAATAGATTTAAATCAACAAAAGTCTCTATATATTCATAAACTTGATATGTCTTTTTGATTTACAGTTCACTGAATTTTGGAATTGCATTCTATTTCAAATGCCAAGCTTTTTAGTGTGCTGCTGGAGTAGGTAATTAGGGACAATTAGGGACACGATACACATTCATTCATTTTTATATCTGTGTTTTAACGCATTTTATTTCTGGGTATCTCTCATAGTCCCCATTGTTCTCAGAAATGCTAATAACAAATATTCTTTCTTTTCAATCCTGTGTAGTTCTATCTAAATTTTAAAAATAAGCATGAAAGTTTTAAATGGTTATTAGTAATACATTAAATATAAGCCAGTGGAGTAAGCTTTGTTTTGTTTTTTAAACAGGCCATAGGCATGATTTTACCTAAGAGAGATGCTATACTATTTGTACTTTTCTTATTTCTTATATATAAGCAAATTACAAATTCATAAGTTACAGACCCCTTAAATTGAAAAGTAGGATTTTCCTATCTCCTCAGGCAAAGTATTATTCCCTAAAAAGTGCATTAAAAATATTTTATTTATGGAAGACAGCTGAAGTGTCAGTCTAGTTAATCTTTGTTAAATGACTTTATGATCCTACCAAATATTAAATTAAAATAGAATCTGGATATTTTGTAAGCTTTCTTTTCCCCTATGAAATAACTTTTTATTGCTAGGTCTAATGTCATTTGTTGTTATGTGTCTTTTGAGTATCTGAATGATATAGAAAAGGACCTACAACCTTAGAAATTAATATGCTGAGGATTTGTCAGTGATTCAGCTCCCAGCTAGCAGCTGTAAAAATTGAACAACTGTCCCAAAAAGTTGTGTACAGTACCACACATGCTGCTCTCTCATTGGACCATATTCATATGTTTTTTTTTAATAATTTGCTTTCCCAACCAATATGTAAGCAATTTGAAAGCATGAATGACTTATTATTTGACCAATAATATCTTCTATTTATTTATTGGTAACAATAAATCTGAATGCTGCATTAATATAAAATTGGAGTTAGTATGAGATGATCTTTCATTTATTCACTTAATTCATTCTAAAATGTCTATTGAGTGATGATTTCCAATCATGAAACAAATCTGTTACACAAACATGCTAAGCAAAATAACTAATTTGTACATGTCATTTGAAAAGCCAGATGAAAGCAGCATGAGGAGGCTGGAAAAAGAGTGTACGACTTAGCTAGAGGTTCAGGAAACCACCCTCCATTTCATTCTGGAGCCCAGAGGTTACACCCAGGCATCTCAAAAGCTGCTTTCCTCACAGCATTAACTGAATCAATATCCTTGGGTGCAAAACAGTGGACCAGAATCTTCAGGACTTACCTGTGATATCCAAGTGGATGGGCCTAGAAAGCACTTAGAGCTCTTTGTCTACAGTTTGAGTCAGAGCTACAAATACAGATTTGGAACTCATCACTATATTTCCTCATTCTCCACCCTAGCAAGGTCATGGAAGATTTAGAGGAAACATTATTTGAAGAATTTGATAACTATTCCTATGCCCTTGAGTATTACTCTTCGGAGTCTGATTTGGAGGAGAAAGTCCACCTGGGAGTTGTTCACTGGGTCTCCCTGGTGTTATGTGGTTTAGCATTTGTCCTGGGAATTCCAGGAAATGCCATTGTCATTTGGTTCACAGGATTCAAATGGAAGAAGACAGTCACTACTCTCTGGTTTCTTAATCTGGCTATTGCAGATTTCATTTTTGTTCTCTTCGTGCACCTGTACATCTCCTACGTGGCCATGAATTTCCACTGTCCCTTTGGCATCTGGTTGTGCAAGGCCAATTCCTTCATTGCCCAGTTGAACATGTTTTCCAGTGTGTTTTTCCTAACAGTGATCAGCCTGGACGGCTCTATCTACCTGATCCATCCCGTTTTGTCTCATTGGCATCGAACACTGAAGAACTCCCTGATTGTAATTATTTTGGTCCGGTTTTTGGCTTCTCTGATTGGTGGTTCTGCCCTGTACTTCCGGGACACTCTGGAGTTCAATAACCACACTCTTTGTTATAACAATTTCCATGAGCATGATCCTGACCTCACCCTGATGAGGCACCATGTTCTGACCTGGGTGAAATTTACTGTTGGCTACCTCTTCCCTTGGCTAACAATGAGTGTTTGCTACTTGCGTCTCATCTTAAAGATCAAGAAACGAAGCATCCTGATCTCCAGTAAGCATTTCTGGACAATCCTGGCTGTGGCCATGGCCTTTTTGATTTGCTGGACTCCTTATTACCTGTTCAGCATTTGGGAGCTCACTATTCACCACAATAGCTATTTCCACCAGGTGCTGCAGGCTGGAATCCCCCTCTCCACTGGTTTGGCATTCCTTAATAGTTGCTTGAATCCCATCCTTTATGTCCTAATTAGTAAAAAATTCCAAGCTCGTTTCAAGGCCTCAGTTGCTGAGATACTGAAGTACACACTATGGGAAGTTAGCTGTTCTGGCATAGTCAGTGACCAACTCAGGAACTCTGAAACCAAGTATCTGTCTCTCCTGGAAACAGCCCAATGAGTTTACTTTTCCACAAATCAGTACAAGGTTTTTGTATAGGTGCTCTGACAAATGCTTCATTTAAATTTGGTTCTGAGATTTAGAGCTGACCATGTTTTATTTTTTTTAATTTTGATCAGCGTATTGACATCACATTTTGTGTGGATATAAAACTTAGGATCTCTACAGTTTTTTTTCTACAACTTAAATGATCTCTGTCATTCTTGCTAATTATACACAGTGGATTAATCATCACTGTTGAAGCAATATTGTTTTTATTGTTTAAGACCATAAATGTTAACATTAAATGACAAATTTTAAAAATGTTAAAAAATAAAAATAAAAAATAAATAAAATGTCTATTGAATATTTACTATCACCAGGAACTTTTTTGTGTGCTGAGCATATAACAATATAAGGGAATAAATAGTTAGCATTAATAAGTTAGCATTAATAACTTTTTAGACATAGTATCTTAGTGGGAGTTGTGACATATCCCATGAACAACTAAACAGAATAAGAGATTTTGAAGTAAATGGGAAGAGGGGTTATGAAAAGAAACCAAAATATCTCTTAATAACATGATCTTGAACAGGTCATAAATCAAGAAGAATATATTTCATTTTTTATATTCCAGGCATAAAAAGGGAAAAGCCTTAAATTCAAGCAAGAATAGGTCTGAAAAGTAACAAGAAACTATTATTGCCTATGTAGTTTTTGCCAAACACTGAATTTCATGCACTTTAAGTCCTGTAAGGCTAAGCCTACAGAATTTTCAGCAAAAGGTTTTAATCAACACTAACCCATTCTTTAACAGCAATCGTGTTTTTTCCTTGGTGATCATATATTGCTGGAGAAATGTGTTTACTCCTGAACTTGATTTCAGGCCATTTACTTCTAGAGTCATCAATTGTTTTCTTTGAGGAATTCTCATTTGCACATTTTGCAGAGAAGTTAATTATTTTCTTTAGTGTAAAATAAAAGATGCTATTGCTATTTTCTTGACTTTCCCATTGCATTAACAGTCTTAATGGTATAGTAGAGATTGATTAGCAAAATGCTTTAAATCTTGTAAAAAATGAATATGGTTAATAGATGTTTAACTAAATTGAAGATTAGTGTATATGATCATATTCTGTAACCATTATATGATGTAAGGTTCCACTTTAAGGTAAGACAATTGTCTTAAAAACCATTTAGCCCAATTTCATTGTAAGTCTTTGGTTTGAAAATGGAAGCTAATCTGATTTCATTAACTAAACTCTGACTACAAAACAAAGTGATTATTTTGAATAACTGCTTCATATGTAGTTACTAATAAACACTGATTTTATTTTTCCTCATATTTTCTAAAAGCCTCTATTACTTTGAAGTAAGTATCAATAAGGACTGAATGCACGTTAATGTATAGAAATAAAATGGAAAGATTTTCAAGGTTGACAGATATTCTGATTATCATTAAAATGTGATATTTCTTTATACTTAATAATGTATTACTTCATTTGTAATGATTGAAAAATGAATTGCTGATCTTTAATCACACAAATTCCATATAGCATCTTCAGATTAAATAGTATTTTTTTTTCTTCCATGTATTCCTCAGCACTTTTCTGTTTGGTTTGGATTCTAAAACAGTCAGTTCCAGCAACATAATTTGTGATGCCCAGTGAAAAGTGAAAATGCAGGACCCTTTGTTCAAAAAACAGGAAAAAAGGGCCAAAAAAGGTACTAAAATATAAAGCTCTTCTGTGCTTTTTCTCTTCAGCTTGTCATGATGCTACTTATTTTCCATTTAAAATGTCCATATTTATAAGAAAAACCAAGTCAAATTTTAAATTATTAGCATAAACATTACCACTGATCTTTAAACTTTGCTGAATGCCAATCTTAAATGCAAATATAAGAACATCTATCTCATACAAAATTATTGAAATTACACAATTCATTTTTCTGTAGTCACCCTACCCCCAACACTTGCCCCCAATATTGTCTCAAGTAGGCTCGAACAGAAAAATGTCAGCCAGACATTGAAAAGTTGAAAGGAGGAAGATAGTCCCCTAGAAACTGAGCGCACACAGGGAGCACGCCCTCAGGACTAAGGATACTTGAGCAGAAGAATGAAGGTGCTTCCAGATTCTAGGGGTCCTTCCTCATGAGTCCAGCAGCCTTTCCAATTCAAAACAAAAGCCCCCAATGGTCTTTAAACCTCTTCCCTAGAACCTGCTCTTCTCTGGAACCCTCCATAGATTTGGTGAAAGGGTCACCCCCTGCTAAGACATAGCATCTACAGAAAAGAGATAGCTCTTCTGGTGTGCACGCACACACACACACACACACAAACACACATTCACACACACACACACACACACACACACACCTAGACATCCCAGTTCTCGCCAACCTTCCCATAATGTCCATATCCCGTGATGTCCATATCTGCAACTGGAAGTAGGGTGCATCCCAAAAATGCTGTCCACTGCCCATGAGGTCAACACACTTGCCAACCCACATGGATTAACTCACTGGACAGGGTCAGGGATTGGAAAACTGCATGGCTGAGAGGCAGGGAGTATGCCAGGGAGAACCCATCCTGTGGGTATGGTGAGGGGGTTGCTTGGAACATGGCCTTCAATCTGCCAGTGCATGCCCCATTGACTCATTAGATTTAAGTTACAAAACTTGAGTGGAAAAAGAGAAACTATTAAAACTTTTGGGGTGGCAGTAGCTGAGCATTAAACCCAATGAGGTTGTGGGAGCTATGCAACTGCATGGGTTATACACTCAGGCTGGTCCTCAAAACATTTTACAGAATAGTAATGACATTGATTTTCCAATTAATTTCTGTATATTACTCAGCAAGCAAATATATTCAGTGACTATGACACCCCAAAATACACGTTTGAGTGAAACAGGTCCTGCTATGGAATAGTTAACAGACTTTCATTAAGATCTGAAAGTGAGAGCCTATCTAAATTTAAAAAAAATACTACATTAAATATATAATATGAGATTCAGTATACATTTTCAAGAACTGAATGCCTGATATATTACTTAGTATTCAATGCCTTAAACATGTATGAAGTAATAAATTATTAAATAGTGATATGACAGTCAGTGAATGTTGACGTTTCACTTATCTATTTTTATGAAAGAAAGCCTAGTGGTTTGACATTACATTTTTTCTGTTAGGCAGTCAGCGAAGCTTTTAGTAATGAAAGATTAAAAAGGAACAAACAAAAATTGAAAGGTAGTTCTGTAATTTGCCTAATTCTATTCTAATCATTTTGACATTCTAATAGACCTGAGAGTAGGTTTCAGTCATTGATACCTTTGTGCTCAGCTATATGTATGTTGTTCAAATACAGTATGAAGTGTGCCCCAAGATTGAAATGTGGGGTTTCCCTCAAAATAATAACATAACTCTTTGAAATTATTTGTGCTTTCTCTTTTAAGTGTGATTCAGCCTACATATTTTTAGATGATCTTTCGTTAAATTCCAAGACAATGAATATAATATGTGAATAGAAATGTACTTATCTTCATCTTTCATTTTGTCTTTAAAAAACTGGTTTTACGCTTCTGCTGAATCACTAAATCTCTAAAACACATGTTACTTTTTACTTTGTAATGCTCAGGTTAATGGATCCCCATTAATAGTTAATAACTATTAATGGGGATCCATTAACTATTTTAAGTTCCTACTTAAAAATTAACTATTTTTAAGTTCTTAACTATTTTAAGTTCCTACTTCAAATATTCTCTGAGTAAATAGTAGATGATTGACCATTATCTATCTATGGGTTTTGATTATATTTTAACAAGTTTATTTAATAGTTATTTTCTATCTCATAATTTGATATTTTTGCTTTTAATACTGTTCACAAAAATAAATATGTTGAATAGTTGTAGATAGGAATTGCACACTCACAGTGGTAGAAATAAGAAATAGGTTCTTCATTCTGCTTTTATGAGAGGACATGTTTAATGTGCTGAACACTTTTAAACATTTAAAATGTTCAATTACTGTTTTTTATTTAGCTGTTTTACAAAATATGGGATATATTTATTAAGAAGAGAACAATTAAACTATATGAAATGCTACTGAATTATGTATTTACATTTAAACTACAATTGATATGCAAAATTATTTCCTAAAATAAATTATTTTCCATCATGGGAATTATATTAACCTAACTGCTGCCAGCTCATATTAGTTTTACACTTATATTGTCAGGCAGTAGTTTCTATATGCTTGGAAGAATTCCAAGACAATGTAGAACTGAGCTACCAGTCAGGTGGGTGCAGATGTATCCTTTTCAAATAAATATTATTTTTATTCTGTTTCAAAGATCTTTAAGAACTCTCTCCATTCCTCTTGTATCATTTAAATGGATTTTTCCAATGGTCTTCCATATGTCTTACCTAAAATCTTCCTGCTCCTGTGTAAATGTTAGTCTATTTAAAAGGTAAATAGAAAAAAATAAATTATGCTTTAGGAGATGGAAGATCACTTTCTCTGCATCATCACTTTTTGTAAGATAGGAAGCCTCTCAGTAGAACATTCCAGATAACTCCTACTTATTTCTAATTTGCAAATTTATTATCTAAATCCAATTTCATCCATTCTACTTCAATTTTGTACTTCTAGTAGACTAGACAGGTGTTATGCATCAATGGTCATATGTCTTAAAGTAACCACTAGAAGAAAGACAATATATCAGACTATGTATATTTTGGATGCATTTCCAAGATAATGGCAACCTCACTGTCATTCTTTCACAGAGTGCTATGGAAACTTTGGGCCATGTAGTAGAAGACTCCTTTCCAAAAGAATGAGAGTCATGGAATTAAAAATGCTTATTTCAGCTGGGTGCAGTGGTGCTCACCTGTGATCCCAGCTTCTCTGGAGGCTGAGTCAGGAGAATCAAGAGTTCAAAGTCAGTCTCGGCAAAAGTGAGGCACTAAGCAGTTCAATGAGACCCTGCCTCTAGCACCCCTGGGTTCAATTCCTGGTACCAAAAAAAAAAAAAAAAAATGCTTGTTTCAAAAGTTGAATGTTCTACCGTGGTCATTCTGGTGACATCAATGGGCCCTCCAGGGAATATTCAGAAAAGAGAGGAAAACAAGGCCACTCCCCTAAATTGTTTGCAAAAAATGATGAACATTGATTTTATATTCTCTCATAAAGCAACCCCTTAACATTTGCAATCTAAATATTTTAAACAGGGAATGGTTTATTCTATTAAAAAATTACTCATTAAAAAATCTATTTTGGGGGGTATGAAAAATGGTGGAATGAGACAGACATCATTACCCTATGTCCATGTATGATTAAATGAATGTATGAATCTATATCATGCACAACCATAGAAATGAAAACTTGTGCCCCATTTGCATACAATGAATCAAGTGTGTAAAAATTTTAAAAAATGAATAAATATTTAAAAAATCTATTTTGTAGAAACCATATATTGAAATCCCATGTTAAAATATTACAAGGTGCCATACCTTCTTTTATTTGACTAAGCTGACTCTTTATAGATATGCTAAAAATGTGTAATGTTTTCAAGTACTGAAAGAATTAGTACTTTAAATGTAGCATAAGTTAAAATAATTATTTATGTCAAATTTTGATAAAAAAATATAGTGAGGTTAAAATCTGAGAGATTTACGTTAAAATCTCAGGAGAGTATGGCCTTTAATTACTGATTTAACTATAAACATAGATTTTCAGTAAATGTCATGTCATACAATTTCTCACTACTTTAGAAATAAATAACTAGATGCAGCCTATTTCGGAAAGCATAACATTTATTAAAAACACAATCTTAAAAAATAAATTGTTAATATAACATGTAATTTGTTACCCATTTCTTTCAGTAAAAGAATCCATAATGATGGATGAAATGCAAAAATAACCAAATTGTATGACTCTATCAGAAGATAAACTTTTTATGTGATACATCTTTCATATATCACCTTCTTATGATGAATTGAAATTTAAATGACCCTTCAAAGCAGAGATCCTCATTCTTGTACTCTAATGTAGAACTGAATGTCATCCTATGAACTTTTCACTATGAATTTTCCAGTTTATTTTCTCAGTGATTTTAATTTTATTTTCCATTTCCATGTATTTTTCTTCTTCTTCTATGGTGGCCAACAGTCCCAGTGGAGGGACTGAATTCAGGCATCTGACTTAATTCATGTGACTTATAAACCAGTTATGGATTGTCAATGTGCCAGAAGCACCATAGGCCCAGGCAGATGAGGGGAAGAGTTTTCCCTTTTTCACATGTTATAACCAGGAGGTCATGCACTTTGGAAATACTATAATCTTAGAGTCAAAAGATGCTAAAATCTTTGTTGGGAATATCTTAGAAAACTAACAAGACTTGCTACAATTAGAAATTAAGCAATCAAATAGATTCTACACTATCTAAATAAAACACAGCTATGGCAAACAGATGGTATTGCTATACTTAATTTTTGCATTAAAAACCCTTTATTATCAAATTTTTCCTTTTTGAGAATTAAGGTTTTTTCATGATTTAATTTCTTTGTTGAAATTTTGTTTAGTGTTCTATGCTAGAAGTTTTCTTAGGCAGTGCAGAAGAAGGTTTACATAATATTTTCAAAAATCAGTGCTTTATGTTTTTATTTTTAAAATGTCAGCTATTTCTAGGACAATGAAGGTGTTACATGAATAAAAAATATGATGTTGCTCTGTTTGGATGTTGTGATTTTTTTTTTTTTTTGCCATGTATTCTCATACAGGAATGTCCCCTTAGAGCATGAAAATTACATTTAATTAAAATCAGCTAATGAACAATTAGCTCAACCCTCAGTAATTCGTTTCTCCAAGAAGAATTAAAAATAGTTTCTGATCTAAAGGGGCCACAGAGCTAGTTTTGAAATACACAAAGAGCTTTAATATAGCATGAAGACTATATCCCAAAGCCAGTGGGCAAAGTAGACATCACTGAATGAAATTTGTTGAGGGAAAACCATTGTTTACAACAATTTAAGTTAAATTCCTTAACTCAGAAAATACCCTAAGACAAATTTAAATGATTACACAAACAAATGGTAAAAATAAAATAATTTCAAAAAGGTAAATGTAAGCCAGTCATTGTGGAATTCATCTCTAATCCCAGTAAGTTGGAAGGTTGAGTCAGGAGGATTGCAAGTTTGAAGCTGGTCTCAGCAATTTAGGGAGGCCCTAAGCAACTTATAGAGACTCTGTCTCAAAATAAAAAATAAAAAGATCTGGGGATGTTGCTCAGTGGTTAATTATCCCTTGTTCAATCCCTGGTACCAAAATATAAATACAATACATAGAGTGAAAAGAGAAGTTAAAGATTACAAAGCAAAAGACTGGGTTTAATAGAAATTTCAAATGTCAAAGACATTATAGGGCTGGGGATACAGCTCAGTAGGAGAGCATTTGCATAGCATGTGTGCAGTCCTGAGTTCAATCTGCAATACCACAGAAATGCACAAATGAGTGATTATGGGAAAAAAACACTTATAATGAATAGACCAGGGTAAAAATTGTCAAAGAACAAAAGGTACCAATTCTCATAAGAATGTAATTGCCTAATATGTGTTAACATTATTGTGTTCCTACTAAAACTCAGAGAAATGAAAATTGATACAATAATAATAGGTAATGTGTTCTCAAATGGAACTTTTTTTTTTGGTACATGCTTCTGCTTGAAAGTTCTCATATCACTAAAGAAGTAACTGCAAAGTTGTATTACATTGTGTATCTGGCACTTTAATATTAATATTATTATGCCCTTTATATCCACTACTGTATATCAAGTATTTAAGCTATGTAATACCAGTCTAATATGCATTTTTAATAGTGAAATATATAAATACCCTAAATAACCATCAATAATTAATAAGTAAAATGTGCTGTCTATAAGGCAGAATGAAAAGTTTAATGAATGAAAATAAGAATTACAGTATTGCATTATGTATAGCATGACTGAGAACTATCTACACTATCATCTATATTTGAAGATTGTTGTCTACATATAGTTATAAGAAAATGAACTGCACAATTGTGAAATGTTTGCAATTTTTTAATTCTCTGTTTGTGGGATTATCCTTAATAGTTTTGATTATGTCTCCAAATGTCTTGCAAAATCCTTCATGATCAGGCCATGCTTATCCTTGTATCACTCTTTATATTTACTCTATCACAGTACTTACATACTCTGCATTCCAATTACATGGAAATCTTTTCTTTTCTAGACTGTTTTCTTTTTTTTTTTTTTTTGGTGGTGGTGTTGGTGCTGGGGTTTGAACCCAGGCCTGTGTATGCAAGGAAGCACTCTACCAACTGAGGTATATCCCCAGCCCAATCTTTTCTTTTCAGTTGTCAATAAATATATATCTGTGGCCTAACATAATATTTGTCACATAAAATACATGCATTATATGTCTGCTAAAAATTTAGTGACTCGGGTGAGTGTGAGGATGTGTATACATGCATATATTCATATAGCCCCCACACAAATGCACACAGAGAATTTCTACAATACTCAGATCAAACTTGTTGAAGTGTTAATACCTTGACACCTTCCCCTTGATCATCAAGTGCTCAGTAAGGACATCAGCATTAAGTATTCTATTAATAAATTCTTCATTCTGGAGCAGACCTACAACAGGCATTGTGTTCAACTGTGTAAACATAAGCAGGAATGCCTTGAGAATATATAGGAGAGATTATTGTCTATTTGATTTTATGGATCTCTAGGGCTCCAAATTTCATATCTTATGTACATAGTTTAGTCTGCTATTTACCATCTGCATATTCAAAGACTTATAACTCATAATGCCATTACATTTTTTTCTCTTGAAATGTCCAGTAGTTTAGTCATATATAGAGGCAGAAAACAGCCGGTAAGAATCCGATCAACTCTGAGTTCTAATCCCTAAACTGCTGCTATCCAGCTGTATAAATTCGTACTATTTTATCTCTTTGGACACAGATTCTTCATCTATAAAATATAGTGCTTTAGATAACATGATGAGCATTCTAATATGCAATATCTATAACTCTGGAGGCTCTTCATATTTAAAATCAATATTCTATGTGGTTACAAAGACTTGATCTAATAATAAGAAAATAACATTTTATAAATATGCAAATATCTTTTCTACACCTTCACTAAAAGGAAATTCTCCTAAAATCTTATTTTAACTGTCCATACATATAGATCTAAAGACCTTGCACAGTAATTTTTGAGGTATTCTTGAAATTTTGTCACAGTGACTTTGTGTTGTTCAGTTGCTTTAGAAGGTAAAGAAGAAGCATCTCTGTAGGCTTTCCTCCTATATCCAGTCCAAATCATTTGACTGTGAAAAGAAATAAAAATCCTGATGGTTTTTGAAAAATAGAAAATATGCTGCACTAAAAGCCTGAATATATAAATAGAAACAGTTTTAATTGTTTAGGTATAACAGTAAGGATGTCTCTTCCTCTTTCCTTTTTTTCTCATTTCATTATCATTTTCAGCCTTATAATTTTTAGTGCTATGTTTATCATATATTGATTTCCCAAAATAATACCTATGCAATGGTCTTCAAAGCAATTTGTGTGTGTTCTTTATTCTGTAACTTCATTCCATGGTCAATACTTTCCAGATGTAATTTGGTCCTTCAGCAATGACATGGAACCTCTCTGAGGACTGGACATTCTTCATGTATTTTATTATTGACTTCCCTTTATCCCTGGTGTCTTAAAGAGTACCACATATAAAATAGCTGTTCAATACAAGATTACCTAATGAATGAGCAAACACTTATTCAGACATAATATGGGAGTACTGTTTTCTCTCATATTGTGTAAGTAAGAAAGGAAGAAAATGGTGTTGCCCATTTCAACAGCTTTGCGTGATTAGGAACTAAAAGCAGGCAAGGAATTAAAAAACATCTATTTTAGCTGGTTGCGGTGGCACACTCCTGTAATCCCAGCAGCTCAGGAGACTGAGGCAGGAAGATCATGAGTTCAAAGCTAGCCTCAGCAAAAGCAAAGTGCTAAGCAATTCAGAGAGACTCTGTCTCTAAATCAAATACAAAATAGGGCTGGGGATGTGGCTTGTGTTTGAGTACCCCCCCGGTCAAATCCCTAGTACCCCCCCAAAAAAAGTTAGTTTTATGTTATGTGTTAAATTATAAGATACTGATTTAAAATGCTTTAGTTTAAAGGCAGAATGCTTAATCAAGTTGGAATATTTCCCAGAGGAGTTTCACCCTAAAAGAAGAATAACATTTGGATTGGCTTTGTACATTATGTCAAACTTTGGGATTATGGATCCATGCAGGAAGAACAAATTTTCACAGTTTGTTTCTGCCAGGGGTATAGAAAAGCCAAATAAATCCTTTGTGTCCATATCTTCACTGAGTTAAGATTTATACCACATTCAGTGTTTGATAAGGAGGTTATAGAATCATGACTTTCAATTTAGGGGGAAATTTTGAATGTTGTATTGCAGACTAGGTCTTAATAGCAATATTATATTCCACTTTCTTAAGTATGATCAATGTCTGATGAAGACTGTAGAATATTAAAAATGAATTTTAAAAAAGAGATATGCTTTCTCCTGGGTGTTGTTCTTTAAATGAAGGCTTAGCAAAAAAAGTTTCCATCTGGGAGCAAATTTACATGGCACTGTTACAAGATGCACAGTTTTGTTAGTGATTTATAAACAGCCATTACAGTGGAATACTGGTTGTCTTCCCACAGCAACGTCTCTGAGCACTAAGCACTTTTTGGTCAAGCCCCTAGGATTTAACTGCAGGGTGCACAGTTATAAAACCGTTTTTCATCGATCTGAGCTGTTGAATTCTTAACTGTAGCTTATTTTCACTTTGATTTTGAAATCCATAAATGCCAGTCACAGCACTTAGGAACTAAAATCATTGGCACAGGAATTTAAATGAAGAGTGATAAATCAAGACTGCCAGTGGCTACTGCCTCAGCCAGATGCAAACACCACAACCACAGTTTCTGAAAGCCTTGCATGCCTAATTTCAAATTAAGTGTGACAAATTAAGCAGGAAGTTAATTACTGTCTTGAAACAAATAGTCTGATATTGATTGGAAAGGGCATCATAAAGCTGTGTTTTACCTTAACGGAATACCCAGAGGAAATATTAGAAAATAGAGACATACAAATAACAATTAGTTCAGGTAAAAAGAATAAAAAATTTAAAAGTGTGTTATTTATTATGCATCTAGATGAATGAGTCTAAGAATTTGGAAATGGGACTTACTCTTATCTCATCTAAAAAATAAGGTGGTAAATTGGCAGATGCATCTGAATCTTGGTGCCCACATGGTGTATGAAGGAAGGAAAGGCCCAGACATGTGTATCTCTACCACTGCTGACCAGATACATGATGCCTTTAAACTCCTCTCATGACAGATGAACTGAATGAACAACTCTACTTTAAGTGAATGTGACCTTGAAACCCTAGAGACGGTATAGATCACATAATTCCTAAATAGTCCCTTGTTTATTTTTTCTGTAGTACACTCCATGGTCCCTGTTGTCTTCAGATAGGATAGGATAACAGGTTCTTTTCTAAGTGACTCCTACTCGACATAATTTTAATGGCATTTGAGAAAATATTTTCAAGGAAGAACTTTGTAGTTTGAAGCTGATGTTAAGAAGCTGTGTTTCAACCGTCATTTGGTGGACTAAAACTGCAGTGCACTTATTATGCCAGACACTATCCAGCCACTTAATATGAAATCATAAGATGAACCAATCCCTATGAGATATTACTTTTGGCATTTTCCACATAAGGAAACTGGGATAGAATTAGACTAAGTAAGATCAACCGTCCAAGGTGTGGACAAACCAGAATTTTAACTAAGCAGTCTTATCCAGAGGTTTGAGCTCTTAGCCATTAGGACAAACTTTTGAAATCTGGGCATATAGAGAACAGCAGTCCTTATTAATAAAATAAAATTAAGTATTTAGTCACAAGTTATTAACACCAATCTTCTTTCTCTTTCTGTTGAACACTAGAAACGTACCTTCCTTAGAAAATGAAGATGAAATATAGATTGACACAGCTTTCAGCAGAATCTACAGAAATTGTGGTGAGCCACCACAGTAAAGTTTTTTCATTCTAGCTTGGTTTCTGAGCTCTTCTCAGAGTACAGTATCTTACCTACATTGGAGGAGGCTCTGTGAATACAGGAGGGTATTGAAACTCAAAATGATCATTCCATCCCTATAAGGAAAAGAAATGTCCTTAGTTCTTTCATTATACTTAATATTAACCTTGAAACAAATATGTGTAGGGTTAATTAATAGCCATCTTTATAATACAATACATCTTATAAATTTTAGGGAAAAAGCTAAAAGATATTTAATGCATATAATACTTGATATATTGCCACATATACATGCATTTTATCAATTCTAAAAGAAATATACTTAATACATTTCTTAATAATATAACTCCACCTCTCTGCCCAGCCCTGTGTTGTTTGGGTTTTGATTTGGGTTTTGTCTTTGACTGTTACTCAAATGCTGTAGGACATTTCTGCAGCATGACCTTTGTCCTTTGTGCCACCTCCTTCAATCTTTGCTAAAATGGTAATGTGTCAAAGAAATACCCATGCCCACTTTATTTAAAATTATAACTTCTTATATCTAACACTCCTATCTCCATTTTTTGGCTTCCTTTTGGTGTTTTATCACTATTTCCCACTTTATTTAAATACTTAATTTCTGTCCTCCAAATTCAATGTAAAGTCTTTAATCAAGTGCTTCTGTTATGATCCCTTGTTCTAGATCTCTTGTCTATAATACAACCTGGCTCCTACTAGTCTCCCAATACATATTTGTTGAATGCATAAATAAATGAAGTTAAGTGAATATTCCTTACAACTCATCATTTCATGATAATATTAACTACTTTTTAAATTAGATTAAGTATGCTTATAATTTACAAATAAGAATAACTAATATTAACAGTTCAAAAATCTCTTGACAGTTTAATTCTAGTAAATTATTAAAATATTTTATATAATCAGCATTTTATTTTAAAAAGTGAGGTAAATTGTTAAGCAATATCAATTAATACATACTAATGACTGTCTTAGTCATCTTCTGTTGCTATAACAAATTACATCAGAATGGGAATTTTATGCAGAAAAGAGGTTTATTTTGTTTCACAGTTCTAGAGGTAAGAGTAGTGACTACAGCTTGTTAGGACCTCACACTGTGTCACAACATGGCAGACAGCATCACATCACAGGAGCATGTACAAGTGTGACATGCAGCATGTCACACTTGCACATAGCAGCATGTGTGAAAAGTATTTCATGGCAAGAGAGAAACGCAAGAGCCCAGGCTTGCTGTTTTATAAAAGCCCACTCCTATGGGAAGCATCCACTCCTATGATACCTAACCTGCTCTGAGAGACCCTTCATGGGGGTGTTTATGACCCAGTCACTTCCCACTAGGCTCTACCTCTTAATGGTCGCACTACCTTTTATTACTGTTACCTTGGGAACCAAGCTTATGGCCTGTGAACTTTTGTGGGACAAACCATATCCAAACAGTAGCCCTGAACATACCTGCACAATACTGGGTGATAGATGTATTTCTGGAAAAACAAAATTATATTTAAGAAGTGTTTGAAGATGTAGTCACAGCCAATCTAAATGTTTCCCACTTGATAATTAGAAATAAATTGAATTCATTATGTATTCCCAAAATTTAATATGGTGCCTAGCATCTAGGAGATATTCATAAATATCTGGTGAATAAAGGAATATATAATTAAATAAAGGAATATGCTTTTAAATTAAATTTTCATGACTTTTAACAAAATGCTTTCTAAATAAAGGGGATATATACACATCTAAGTGAACAAAATTTTCAAGAAAATGCATCACAGTGCAACTAGTTTTCCTATAATAACTTATTAAAAAATACCTAAAGATACCAAGCATGTTGTTATACTTTGGGAATAGCTTCAATAAGGAATTTAATGATTTAAATTTATGAATGTTTATAAAACTTGTAGAATATAGTATTTTAAACTGTAGCATTTTATATGCTAACATCAAAGCTATTTTCTAAGGTGCACCATCCTTTGATGTAACTGTAATACACAAAAGTTAAAAGAAGAAAAATGATAGGGTGCAGTAGGTGTTCTTGGAGAGGGGAGCAGAGTGTCATGAATGGACAGGAAACTGAAGGTCTGTAGCTCCTCATTCCCATTCCGATTCTGTCCACAAATTTGGGTGAAACTGGAGCATCATTGTGGTTTTCTCTTTTAAAGCTATTTCATGACATAAGCAGAACAGCTCCATTATTTATTTCAAATAAAAAAGGTGACAATTCCATGTAGGAAAATGCTGAATCTCTTTATGTGTCCCTCTAGAATCTGACCTTTTTTCTGTAAAGAGCCAGATAGTAAATATATTCCACGGTGCAGGCCATAAATTCTCTATCAGATTACTTGCTGCTTTCCTTGTAACATGAAAGTAGCCCTAGACATAGTTTATAAGTGAAAGAACAAGGCTGTGTTCCAGTAAAACTTTCCAAAAGTAGGCTTGGGACCAGACTGGGCCCAAGGGCTGTAGTTTAACAACCTCCACCCTGGATGTTAACATCTTGTATTCTCAGGTAAGGGAATTCGATGCTTTGGATTAATTTGCCCATAACTTAAAGTCTGAAGAAAGAGGGAAAATTCTCCAAAGACCTAGGATGATTTTTTTTTCCTTTAGAATTAGATGTTTTGAAATACAGAATCAGTGATTTTATTTTTAAAAACTCTTAAAGGAATACAAAAAAAGACACTTCAGGCATTTAGCCTTCATAAAGTAGTGTGAGGTATTGCTAATCCTAACTAATGTGAAAATGGAAATTTCAATGTAAATGCATATATATAATTAAAATAATGTGAATTAAGGAGGTTTTTTTTCCAGTTGTCCCTATTTCAGACTTCTTTTGAGGATGGGCAATACAAAACTGAACTAAATTTAACCAGGATAAGTAAAAGTTAAGAGGAATTATTTTCACATGTGTATTATTTAGAGATTTCCATGTTGAAAATACATACAGCTACCACTAAACCAATACAAATTATTGCAATACAGGAGATGTTGTTAAAAGCCTAGGGAGATCAGAACAATACTAGAGAACAGTGCTATTGTACTGATTTGAGTCATTAAGATTAAAAAACTAAAACTTATCCATATACCATTCTACTTAACCTTGTTTTGAAGAATGCATAAATTCCTGGAAAACTAATTCAAGATGTGCTAAAAAGGTAGAACAAATATGTAATAAAGGAAAGTGAGAATTAACACTTTGATATTTGGTTTTTACTTATTTAATTATTATTTTTGGGGGGCTACTGGGGATTGAACTAAGAGCCACATCCCCAGCCTTATATTTGGCATTTTATTTATAGACAGGATCTCACTGAGTTGCTTAGTGCCTCACTGTTGCTGAGGTTGGCTTTGAAGTCACAATCTTCCTGACTCAGTCTCCTGAGCCTCTGGAATTACAAGTGTGCACCGCTGCCCCCGGCTGGCTTTCATTTTTATAAAGAAGGGCAAGTACATAAATATTTCAACAGAGATGTCCATGAGATGATTTGCATATAGATAAAATCATTTATGTAAAAAGTTAGTTTATATTCCACTCTCCATTAGAAATAAATAGGAATAAAGAGGTGGTGTCATAAAACAGAATCATAGATGGAACTATTCCAATCTGTAGCCAATGTTTTGTAACCACAACAATTTGTTATTTTTATATTGAAATATGAGCTTAATCTACTTTCAAGTGAATATTAATTGACTACTTTTTGTTGTATTTGTTTACTTATTCAGATTGTGAATGTGTCTATACCTGTGAACATTTCACTGATTTGAAAAAGTAACTAAATAATAAAACTACTTCACAAGCCAATTTAAACAAATGTAATCTATTCTCCATCTTAGTCATTTTATTATTTCTTTTATGGATTCTGTATTGGAGGAAAATCTCTTTAATGGTTTTTATGAGCACAGATACATTGGTTCTCTGTGGTCAGAAATAGTTTCTTGCATCCACTAAAATAGAAAAATATAATCTAATTTAGGATCTGCTTTCACAATGTCTGTCAGAATCTAGCCCCTATTAGAATACTGGTTTAAGATCAATAGAAAGGAAGGAAGGATATAAAACAAAAATGTTACTTACCACATCTTTTCTGAGAGAACACTATTTGTCATTTAATAGACTTTCAGTAAATGTTGGTTAACTGGCTAAATGAATAAATGAGAAAAAGCTAATGTTTAGATTTACTTTCCATTTTATATTTTAAATTTGAAGCTTGCTTATTTTAACTTGGGAAGTTTTTGTTTATTTTCTTCTCCTGAGCCTAAAGGAATATGATAAAGACATTTACATCAGAAAATCTGATGAGGATTTTCTCAGAAAATTTTGCCCAGAAAATGAGGGCAGTCAGGTAAGGTTAAATTTGGGGAATTCTAGGCCAAAGAAAGAGTTGCATAAGTATTCTGTCTAAATTTGGCGGGAACAAAGAGGACTAACTAGCTATGCCAGTTAGCAATGTAATTGGTACAGATCTGTTTGTTTATAAGTTCCTTAAGTAAAGCTTATTTTTCTCATTTAACAAGAACAGAAGTTGGGGCTTTGTTGAAGGTGATTGAATTATTCTGTGATAATTCAGGGATTCAGGTTCTCTCTGTATTCCTGCCCTACCACATCAAGAGTGTCAGCTTCCTGTTTTAGGATTGCAAAGATGCCAGCTGCTCCTCCTGGTCTTATTCCCTGTTTCACGCCAGAAAAATGTATGTGCAGCGATACTGTAATGCCAACTGTCCTTGTCCCTTTCCTCTGGGAAGGAAAAAGCTTTTATCAGTCTATAACCAGCAAACTTCTGGTTGGATTTTATTTGTCAGAATTTGGCCCATAGCTATCCCCAACTGCAGACAGGGTGGAAAAATAACGGGTGTGTTTTAGTTCCAGTGAGAACACCCTTAAAATGGGTATTGAACAAGCTAACCTTCAGTGTCTGATACAGTGATCTTTAGCAGGTCTGTGAGCTAAACTATTTAAAGGACAGATTCTAAGAAAATTTATCAATCAGGATATTTTGATGAGTTATAAAACAATGTTTAAGAATGATTCTACTTCTGAGTATGGAGAAGCATCAGGGAAGCTAAATAGAAAAAAATAGAAATGGTTCTTTTCTGGAGGTGGAGACAGATTTTTTTCTTTTTATTTATATTACTTAAAATATTTCATAATAGGTACTATTTCATTAAAAGTGAAGGGTAGATTTTCTAGGAGAAGGATGCTGGTGACATAAGTTTTTTATATTTTAATGTCAAATAAACAGTTCTATATTATAAAATGTTAGAAAATCACTATATATCTAGAACTATGAACCCTCAAATGGTATAAATAAGAAAAAAATAAGTTAATGCGGCCTACTTTACTAGTTGGAGAGGTCTTTACATTTTTTATTTGCTGTATACAGTTGAGTTAAATCCTAATTAAGGAAACCATATATTGTTAGACCTAGTAATCAGAAAACGTTTTTGAGTTCACAAAGACAAGAAATAGCTATTTTAATTTGCTTTGTTCATTTTTAATTAGAAAGTCCAAGAATTTACTTTTCTATTACATTGGACAATTATACTTATTTTCTTTGTACTTTAGATTTATTATTATTCCTAACCTTCTGTGATTTTTCTCTTGATATTCATATTTTGATTTTGGTTTCAGGGGATGAAAAGACATATATGTCCACATTAATTAAATGATTAACTGTTCACAAGAAACCAATAATTGATTTTGGAAGAACATGTAAGCAAAGCAGGTTTTATCTGGTCTAGAGAGGCTAGAATTTTAATAATCCAAGAAGCAATAGAAAAATTTCAAAAGCAAAGACAGACAACACTGCACATGTACAAAAAAATGATTTAACTATATCTGAAGAACAGAAATAGATTTAAATGGCAGTGTTATTTGAAACAAGCATGACAATGGATGAATTTATATATTATGTATAAAGTAATTTATAAATATGAATAATATGAAAAGCACTAAAATCACAATTTTAATGGATTAAAACAAATTTTAAAAGAATAAATAAAAGTTACCTATACATTATTATATGGTTTTCATTAGTAAGCAAGGAAATTAAAAAATCATAAATGTTTCCTAACCTGTCAAATTAGAAGTGATTTAAAAATACATAATATTTGATGCTACTAAAGGTTTGCAAGATAAAACTCATATACTGTGTGTGAGAATTTAAATATATTTAAGTCATTAATAAGGATGTTAGTAATATTTATTGAGACAGTTTAAAATGTTTATATCCTTGGACCCAGTAATTTTTGCTGCTGATAAAAAATCACAAAGAAGTGGAAAAATAAATCAAAACATAAGTGTTTAACAAAAGAAGAATGCTGTCATCAGTTATGAACACTCCTGAAATGATCTATGTTCCTACAAAATTTTTTAAAGATTAGTGAAATTCTCATAACATGATGATTTAAAAAAAAAAAAAAAACACTACCAAGGGCTGCGGCTATAGCTCAGTGGTACAGCACTTGCCTTGCAGGGGTTCGATCCTCAGCACCACATAAAAATAAATAAATGAAGACGTTGTGTCCATATACCACTAAAAAATATTTTTTTAAAAAACTACAAATCTGCAAGAGCACAGTTCTGCTTAACGTTAGAGGAAGATGTTCATTTGTAGGCAGGATAATGTATGGATATTAATCATGTTAGTGATAGCTTCTCTTTCTTTGTACTATTGTGAGTGATTCTTACTTTGATTTTCTAAAAATGAGCAGTCCCAATTTTTATAATCGGGCAAATAAAAAAAGAAAAAAAAAAAAACCTTCGGTTTCAAACTACAAGTTCCTCATGCAACTTGGGAGGACATTCCCTTCAGGATAAGAAACAGCCTGATAAGTGCCTTTGTAAGGAAATCAAAACTGAGAGGAGCATCCCCTGGAGACCTAGTGACCCCAAAGAACCTGCCACTTTCCTCCCCCATCAGTCATTCACAAATTTTTAACTGCACATAAGCTACTTGACAGACAGTATTCATAAGACCAGGTATTTCAGAGGGTTGATAATTTCAGCTGTTTCTCCTGGTCCTTTCTCTTTCCTTTCACTGTCTTCATTTCTGCCCCACTTGCTCTTTAACTTGCTTTTATCTCCCCATTTGTCAATTACTCCAGGAGTCTTTTCCTTAATCTCCTGTGTCACTCCCCTTATCTCACAATTTCTATGCAGCATTTCTCAAAAAACTTTAATATGTATTGGAATTACCTGCAGTATCGTGTTATCATGCACTTCTGATTCTTTAGGCCTGGGGTGAGAGCTAAGATTCCTCATTTCTAACCAAATCTCTGGTATTTGCTAATACTGCACTTTAAGTTACAGTAATGTTTTTTAACCTAAGATGCATATTGAAATTACTTAGTAGCTTTAAAAACACCAATGCCTGGATCCCAACCCCAGGGATTCTGATGTAGCACAACTGGAGTATTGCCCGAGCACCAGGATTTTTAAGCTTCTCAGGTGAAAACATTTATAACATGATTCAGTGGTTTGCACTTATTTGCATGCCCATCATTCTTTTCCACTAAAGTTCAAATTTCCTAAAGGTGGAAACAATGTATTCTGTGTACTTCACAGTCCTATTGAAGGAATGAATGAAGCAAAATCTACAAGAGAAAAATGGCAAATATTTATGTGATTGAAGTACTAGAATGGACTTAATTATGGGTATTACTGAAAATGTAGCAAAATTATTTTGCAAAAGTTTAATTTTTGCTTCGTAATTATCTTTAATTAATTATACCAGCTGTTAATTTTTTTAAAATCTTCAAATTCATGGAAACTTCACATTGCAGCATTAAGTATAGATTCGCTTTATGAATCTTCCACATCTTTGGAGTTTTCTTTATCTAGACTTTGTTGATAAGCACATAGCTTTAGAAAAGAATAAAAATAATGACAATATAAAGTGTCAATAATTAGATTGAATTCACATTAGAATAATGTGAATTATTCTAATAATTCAAAAATAATTTTTTTAAATAATGTAAATATTTTACAAGAATCTTTATTCCTACTTAGTCTCCTGCAAATGCTAATGCACTATTTCTACTTCTCAAGTTCCAGAATATAAAAGAGGAGCCCAAGAATATGTTGGTAAAGAATTTCCTTCAGGGTATTACTTTCATCATTTTCCCCCTGTGGGTTAAGAATTTTTTTTTTTATTCTCCAAAGATTTCTTTTTATACTTAAAGCATAGTAGTCTTGCCAAAAATTAATAATATGTGTAATCTTGGCTTGCGATAAGGTATATTATTGCATTTGCTATTTTTCACATTAGGGGAGAATATGCTTTCCCTTGATAAGCAAGTCAGATTTGCCTTAGACAACAGAATTTTCTGAGCCACTTTAACTGCCTTTTTGACAGATAAGCATTCAAAACTTCATAGCATAACTGAATTAAGCAATCTTACCACAGCCAGAACAAGTCAGGAATGCATTAAGATTGACTGCTTTTCTTCATTGCTCCTATTTAAACATAGTAGCAGGGCTCCCAGGTTAGAGCATTTTCATGATATTCACCAGTGCAAACTTATACTTTTAAACTTCTTCACTCATAGACAAGATTCATAATTTTAGGAACATGTACAGTTAAGTATTGAATAACAAAGAGCCCATAGGTTATTCCCTGAATTCCCAGTCATTAGCACCCTGTGGCTAATGGTTTAATTTGCCCAAACTCTGCTGGTGCCTGTTTATAATAGGGGCCATTGGGGATTCAAAGAAGTGTATAAGCCTTTGCAGAGTGTACCTCATATATGAATTGACACAACTATTAACCCTATAACCTGGGATAATTAGAGGGTATTAATGACCTGACGATGAGTGATCAGGACTAAACTGAACAATATAATTTATATCCAAAATGATAAATTCCTCTAATGAAAGAGGAAGCTATTATACTAGTATCCTAGGTATTAACCTGGACTGTCTCAGGAAAACCTAGATAAAAGTAGCTTGGTACACCAGGGGAATGAATGAGTTTCTGGACTGGCATATTTCTAAATGTGCAACCTGTACACACAAAATGAGTTCCCTCCTCCTTACTGAAACAAATACTAAGTGACAAGTACTTTACCATCCTTTTATATGCCTTCTGTCTTAATACTTTTAAAGAGTTTGAAAGATTAAAAAAGACTTCCAAAGTCTTATAATCTATATCATTTATATAACTTTAAAATTTTTACATAATTTAAATTCAGTTATATATTTTCAGTTTCATAACTGACAGAAAATCAGTTACTATGTATAATTTTATTTTTATTGTCTGCATATGTTTAGGATGTACATAATTTTTGAGATGTACACGCAGTGAGATGTACATTACAGTTTAAGTAAATTGAAATTTCCATTCCCTTCCACCTTCTGTACTTAGTATAAGCATGTGCATTATGAGAACCTTGGAACTACTCTTAGCAAATTTTCAGGACACAGTACATCACTAACTAGAGTCCACATGCTGTAAATTAGCTATTTAGAACTTCAAATTGGTACCCTTTTAACTACTTCTCCCCCTTTACTCACCCTGCCAACCCCTGGTAATCACCGTTCTGCTCCTTGTTCCTGTTTATTGACTTTTCTTTTTGTAGATTCCAAATATAAGTGAAGTCATACAGCATTTTTGAGGTATTTTATTTCACTTGGCATAATGTTTTCCATGTTCATTCATGTCATCAAAAATGACAGTATCAATCTTCAGCTGCCTGAGCCCTAGGAGCTGAGCTCAGGCCTTCCAGCAGGGACGCAGCGTTGCGCCTCCTGGTGAGGTCTGGCCTGGAGCGGAGAGAGTGCCAGATCTGGCAGGGAGTTTGGGCGCTTCAGCGCCATTTTGCAGCTTCCCTGGCGGAGAGAGACCATCTTTGGCAGCCTGAGTCCTCAGAGCTGAGCTCAGGTCTTCCAGCTGGGCTATGGTGCTGCGTCTCCTGGTTGCCTCTGCCCAGAAGCATTGATCATTCCCAACCTGGAGGTAGTGGGACAGCAGCTATCTTGGGTCACTGCTTGATAAAGCACCTCTCAAACATCGGGTGAGTTACTGGAAATCTGCAGGGACACTTTAAGTCTTTACAGGGAAATTGCAATCCCTCTGATTTGCACTGATAGAGGGGAAGATACATGAGCAACATGAGAAAACACAGGAAGAAAGTGTCCCAAACAAACCTAGACGATACAAAAAGAGAACCCCAAAATAGCATGGTAGAAGGAATGACAGAAAGGGAGTTCAGAATGTTCATAATTAAAATGCTCTGAGAAGAGAATGATGTGACGAGACAGCAGATTCAGGCTATGAATAATCAGCTAATAGAGCAATTGCAGGAAGCAAAAAATCATTTCAATAAAGAGATAGAAGTTCTGAGAAAAAAACAAACAGAAATCCTTGAAGGAAACAAGGAAATGAAGGAAACAATAAGCCAAGTTAAAAACTCAATAGAAAGCATAATTAACAGAATAGAGCACTTGGAAGACAGAACCTCAGACAATGAAGACAAAATATTTCATCTTGAAAACAAAGTCAAACAGAGAAGATGGTTAGGAATCATGAACAAAATCTCCAAGAAATATGGGACATCATGAAAACAACAAATTTAAGAGTTATTGGGATTGAGGAAGGCACAGAGATACAAACCAAGGGTATGAATAATCTGTTCAATGAAATAATATCAGAAAATTTCCCAAATATGATGAATGAGATGGAAAATCAATTACAAGAGGCTTACAGGACACCAAACGCACAGAATTTCAACAGATTTCAACAGATCCACACCAAGGCACTTTATAATGAAAATACCTAACATGCAAAACAAAGATAGAATTTTAAAGGCTGCGAGAGAAAAGCATCAGATTACCTACAGGGGGAAACCAATACAGATATCAGCAGATTTCTCAGCCCAGACCCTAAAAGCAAGAAGGGCCTGGAACAACATATTTCAAGCTCTGAAAGAAAATGGATGCCAACCAAAAATCTTATACCCAGCAAAACTTACCTTCAGATTTGATGACGAAATAAAATCCTTCCATGATAAACAAAAGCTTGAAGAATTCACAAAGAGAAAGCCTGCCCTACAGAACATTCTCAACAAAACATTCGAAGAGGAAGAAATGAAAAATAACAATCTCGGTCACCATGGGGAGGAACTACCCTAAAGAAAGAGTCAATCAAAGGAGAAACAAAGTTAAGCTAAAAACCCCAAAAAAGCTAAAATGACGGGAAATA
>JAJEJO010001916.1:51182-134012 GCA_020662805.1 Glaucomys volans
GTAAATTAAAAAATGACAGTATCAACTTTTTCAAGTCTGAATAATATTCTATTGTGTGCTCATGAGCATGTGTATGTGCATACCAATTTCTTTATGCATTCATCTGCTAACAGATATGTAAATTGTTTCTATATTTTAGCTGTCAATGGCCACTCTTTAAATAATGTTCTTTAAGTCTACTTTTTACTTGCTTATTCAGATTTCTCATGAGTTTCTTTCAAGCAAATGCAGTAGAAATTAAAATTAGTGCTTAGACTCAATTATTTCTAACTTTTACATCTTATTAAATATTAAAAATCTATTTGTCTGGAAAAATAACGCTACTTTGAATGTAGGACTTGTAAGTTTGTGCCACAATATTCAACATAACGATGTCCTTAAGACAAATTGATAATTTAGTATACACAGGCAGTTCCTTCATTTTTTTCTAAAACCATTCCAGAAAATATTTTTTAAAGTTTTAAAGTTTTTATTAAGCTAGCTTTCTATAGACACTGGTTCCCTTGAACTAGATCAAATCTAGATAGGCGGATTTAAAAAAATCTTCATAGATTACCATAAAAAACATAAATGGTAGCCACCTATCAGTTCTAAGAAGTACCAAAATACCCAAAGATTCAGGTACCTCCACATTTCAGTGGCCTATCAGAGTGGCAGATGGATGGCCAGGATAGCACATGTGCTAATCTTGAAACAGAGGGCTGTGTGACTCACTAAGTTCAGGGGATAGGGTAGAGAGAGTTCTGTCTCCTATTCATCAAGAGGACCACCACATCACTCTCAGAGTGTTAGTATTTACCTGCCTATCAGCAGCCAAGGCACCCAGCCACTATCTAAAACTACTGAACAAGGATGAGTCATGAGCAAGGGAAGTAAAAGGGAAGAATGGCAACCCTCAGAGGTCCAGTCATAAATCTCCCAGGCCTGATTGCCAGGTACTCTTGAAGGGGGAAAATACAGTTTAGGGAGTTGGGCAAAGCTTCAGGAACCCCTCAGGTTGCATCTATATGGTGTGTAGTGGGCATTAACAACAGCCACTAGCTCATGGTACAATCAATCCCATAATTGCTCTTCTTCATTTTAGTGCACCTCCACACTAGTTCCAGCAGCAACTACAGTATGGCTAGCAATTGAAAGATAATCAGAGATAGGTTAATTTGATTCAACGTAAACAAACTCAATTCAGTTTGTTCAAAGGATTTATTATTTGAGAATGCAACTTGGCAAACGTTTCTGAGAACTAGTCCCAGGTGGAGGTCTTCAACCAGAACCCCAAGTTAAGTCAACTGAAGAGATCACATAATGAGTCTAGGGAGGACTTTGGACAAATAGCTGATAACCATGCTGCCTGATCCATGAAAACCCATGGATATGCATTAGTATATTTGTGATTTCTCTTTCTATGGTTTCAATTATCTATTGTCAAACACAGTGTGAAAATATTAGATTGAAAACTACAGAAATAAACAATCTGTAAATTTAAAATGCATATCATCCAGAGTAGCATGATGAGACTGCTCCATTACACCTAGAACATGAATCATACCTTTATCCAGCATAACCATGCTGTGTATGCTACCTGCCTATTACTCATTTGGTAGCCTTGGATATCAGTTTAGCTTTGGTGACACCACAGTGCTCATGTTCAAGCAACAATGGTTGCCTAACACTATAACACAATGTCTATAATATTCACCTCACTTTATCTCATCACGTAGGCATTGTGGAAGAAGGATGAGTACAGTACAATAAGATATTTTGAGAAAGATTGAAATGCCATATTCACATTTTAATTATAATTGTTCTATTTTATTGTCTTTAAACTCTTTGTCTCATTTGTAAACTAAACATATATATATATGGTTCAATTTTAGGCATTCACTGGGGGTCTTGAAACATATCCTTCACAGATTCCAGGTAAAGTGGGGCTACTGTATATACAACAAAGGTTTTAGCAATAATATAACAAGAGCTATTTTAGTTATCTATCACCACACTGGCTAGTTCATTTAGTGAGCCCTCTTGGTCCTGAGTAAGTTGTACTATAGTATCATCCACCTCTGCCGTAGTCAGTCATGACAAGTTGCATAGCATTTTACGGGGCATGCTCACTTATGCTTGATCTGAGCACACAAACAGGAGAGTGAAGTTAACTGTCTGTTTTCTTGGCAAGGTGTCTCAGTGTGTCAGTAGTAGGGGGCTATTCCAGTTTAGAATGCAATTTTGCACAAATTTCTGATAACCCCAAATTCTGAAAGAGGATATCTCTTCTAAGACTGATAGGCATTCTACTGATAGGCCCAATATGAATGGACTAATCTATTTTTGACATTCACATCTTTGCTTGGCGTTTGTGTTTTATTTTGGTACTGGGGATTGAACCCAGAACCTTGTGCATGCTAGGCAGGTGTTCTACAAAAATGCTGCTGGTGTTCTAACAAAAAGCTGCAGAAACTCATTGGATTCTGGGTTCGAGATAGCCAACAGTGGGTCAAAGCATCCCCTATAGGATATTTGACCCCTTCTGGTAATCTGGCCATTCATTCATGGAGCCTACTGATTGCTTATAGTATTAGTTTGATTTTGAGGATTTGATGATTGAACTTCATTGAGACCACCCAGTTTGAGTTCATAGCACCTGTGTGAAAATATGCAGTTAGGTCCACTGTCACATGTGACCTTCTAGCCATTTAACAATCTTCCCCAGTGCACAATAGCAAACATCAAGTTGTCATTTGAAGATGCACATCCAGTGACTGCCTCAGAAAACGCACATATCCAAAATCCAAGAGGTCTTCATATCTAAGAGTTGGTTTTCTGTTGTCACAGACTCTAATCAGCATGCATGAAGGTTTGGGAAACCTGTAGTTTCAGGAGGCTGACAGGTCCCAAAGGTTTCAAAGGTTCATTGGTGGGTCACCATTAACCTGGGCTACAGCACTTTATTTGGGCTCTAAGACCTGCTGCTACAAAAAGCCATATTTAAAATTAATGTGGCAGTATCACTAAGGGGAAAAAGAATATACTGCACCAATGACTAAGGACAATGCCATCACCACTATTTTTTCAATATGCTCTCTCATCAGGATGCTACTGATATAATAATGGTTGACTAAATCTTTGGGATGTAGTTGGGCGTGTCAAAAGACAAAGGCTACCTACTAGTGACAGAGTCACAGGAAATGTATACTACAGGCAGTTTTATGTGAACACAAATTGATCCTGAGCCTCATCTTGAAAAGGGATTAAGAAAAAAGACATTGACCAAATCAGTACCAATGTACCAATCTCCAGCATGGGTTGTAGCTGTCTCAGTGATGGTTATAATATCTGGCATCCAGAGATCAAGGGCATTCAGCTTGACGTAGTTGACTGTCAAATTCCATGTCCCAAAGACCATTCTAATCTGCCAGATCAGTCTGTTGAATTGTGAAAATGTTGAAGAGCCTTACTGAATTAGCCAAATAATAACTTTTTCCCCATGAATAATTCAGTATTATTCTGTTGGACAATATGCTCTTTGGCCAATTCTGGACTGCAATGGCTCAAGTCTGTGTTGAATTGCATGCCTTTTGAGGCAGTGATGATGATCAGTACTGATGTGGCTACCTACTAGTGAAAATGTTATGCCTTCATTGGTGAGAATAGTTACCAGTATCTGAAATGACCAAAAGGAACCACTTACATCACTCTAGCATCTGCTTGCCATAGGTGACTGCATCCTCCCCCAAACCACTCAACGCCACCATCTTTCCTTTTTCTATACAAGTTTCTGGTATGGTAGTCACTTGGACACTCATATCTAACAGTCCTATAACTATAAATCTCCATGTTCCCCTTTATGACACTGGAACTTAGGGTTGCTAGTTCCCTTCTGAGAGCTTGGGCCCACCCCTGACCATTTTTCTTTAAGGGACTGAGGTTAAGGCAAAGACCAAGAGGCTTCTCCTTCCTGTCTGATTATCAAGGCTTATAACCAGAACCTTCATTCCCTCCATCAGCTTAGCCTAGGTAGAGACTTATTTTAGCCATCCATCATTCCCCTTGCTTCCAACTAGGAATTATATGGCAACAATGCAAGATTCTATATCATTCCAGTCTTGTGAACTCTCTTTGATCTGGTTTAGTAACAGATAAAAGCCTTGGTTCCTAATTTAGATGAACATCTTGACCCTATTTATTTGAAAAAGGTCCTCGGTGGAAACTCCATCTTTTTCAGTTTTGTTTATACCTTGTTTGAACAGCTATAGCTACATTGCTGGTCAGGTGAAACAACATTGCAAAGGTCCTACCCCTTTGATTGACTTCTCCATTTGCTGCTCGACTTTGGTTACTCATTCTGGAATTTTCACTCTTCAGGCTCTCTTTTGGCTGCGGCCAAGATTGTTGTTATCATTTTGTCATTTCTGTATTTCCTCTTCTTAGAGAAATGTTGCTTTGAAGGTTTTTTACTACCTCACCCACTGTAATGCCAGCAGGGAGTAGAAGCAAATAGTTCATGAACTGACGTGACCCATCCCTCACAAAGGCTCCTGATACAGTTTGGAGCAAGTGAGTTTCATCTCTGTTCTTCCTGGAGACTAGAACATAAAATTAAGTATCTCTATGACTTTAGTTCAGAGTGCCATGATGCCTCCTGTACAGTCTTCTGGGAGGTCTTACTCTTAGGAAAATCTCTATCTGTGGATACATCGATCCTCTATTTCCAGCCATCCAGAACAATGGTGGCATCAGTTTTTCTCTGCCTTGATTCTGTTGGTTGTTCTGTTTGGTTTAGCTAAAATATGCAGTATTAAGTAGTCAGCGGCTAGATTTTCCATACTGCACAACATGAGATTCACCTTGTTTATTAGTATCTGTCCTTTAGCTTTTAATGTTTCCTTGAGAATATGATCTAATTTCAACAGCCTTGTTTTCAACAATATCTTTGGTGGTTCAGCACTGCATGGAAACAGTTCTTACTTGAGACCTGCAAGCTACTGAGTCTGGCTGGAGCTCCCTATGCTCAGCTCCTTTATTTTTTTTCAACATTGTCTGCAACTTCTGGGGCACCATGGGAATGGGTTGGGGGTATGGAGTGACAGTAGGGCAGGATCTACCTGCCCTACTCTTTTTAGACTTTGCTTGTTGTATCTCAGTCTTCACCCATTTTACTGGCTTAACTCTAATGACAAGATTATCTAGTTCCATTTATTTCCATGAGGCCAGAATCCAGCACCTCAGTCAGTCCATGAATCCCCAGGGAGTCTACATCATCCAGGGATAATGGGACTGACAACTCTTTGTGTGTCATGGTGTGTTCCATTGATAATCCTGCTCATTGTACCAAATTCTCAAGCATAACACTCTGCATAGATTGTCAATTCCAGAGGAAAACTCCAACTACCAGGAGAATAAGAGATTTTCATCATGCCAACCTCTAGTAACAGAGGTACCTATGCTTCTGCTCATTGTGTCACAGTATCAGTCTCCAAAAGAAACAAACAAAAGAGAGCAAGTCAAGCATTGGATTGATCAATACTTTATTCACACAGAGAAGAAACAGTGTAAGATTTCCTCCAGTAGTGGGCATGGGTCCCCCATGGCAAGCAGGTTCCTCCTGGAAACTTATGCAAGACAACTGGCCTACAGCAGAGGAACCTGGAGCCCCAACCCTTCCCCAGCAGAGACTGAAATGCTGAAAGCTGGGAGCATGCCTGAGGGCCATTAATGCACAAGCTTAACAGAACAAAAGAGACTAGTTAGTCTAAAACAAGAAAAGATATTCCCACACAAGGCAATAAGGCCCACACAGGCAGGAAGTCTCTATATCTCTCAGTACAGAAATATTCCAGACCCAAACTCATTCTTCTGTTGCTGAGAAGGGGTGAATATTTACAGCATGAGACAGCTTCCTGCCAATAATTATAATCTATATTACAGCTATAGAAATTCTCAGTGCATCTCTTTCAGGCATTTTAGGATGTTTCTAAAATGATCAAGTCACAAAATAAGAACATACAAATTACTACATAAGAAAAGGCCCAGATATCCATTCTTAGCTTTGCTATCACCTTCAATATGTTCTAAAGTTATTTGTTTGGAAAGAGAATTGTGTTATTTTTATTCCATTGACACTGTTTGTGATTTAGTAATAATGTTCTTACTGTCAGTATTTAGAAAATAAAATCTAACTGCTTACTTTATTAGAATCCCCCCTGTACCAAAAATGCTATTTCATAAGAAGAAAAAGATATTCTGTGTGGCTGTATGAAAAAAAAAACAAAAACAAAAACTGAGCCATCATAAGCATCTTTTGAGAGCTGTCAGATTGCTCAAGTGAAGAGAATAAGGAACTTATAAAACAATGCGATCAGATCAGGGAAAAGTGTAAATTAAAATCAGCTAAGGCTGATTTTCATTTGGCTTAAGCCAAATGAAAGAGAACTTTACAAAAAATCCCAAATCTAGTTACACGATACATCATAGGTAGGAAGCCAAGCAGAGAATCAATGAAAACCGGTGATGATCAAGGTGGATTCAAGGATGGAAGAACATAGAAAAGAGTAAATGTTTAACACTGATTTTTACTGAAAGCCTGAGTGACATTTTCACTCCCAAATTTTCTTAGAAGAGGAAAGGTCAGAGATATTAGAACAAACACTCTGAATTCATAAGTGTTATTAATCCTATAAAAGAGTAGAAGAAATTAAAAATAAATGTGCACAGGTGTTCCAAAACATTTTAAAGATGAAATGGAAAAATATTGATCTACATATTGGCAAAATAGCTTAATTGCTGGATATTCTTTTCTATAAAATAAAGATTGAAAATAGTGTTCTCCTTGAAAAATTGCCATGAACATTAAACATAATTAGAAGAGCTCTGGGCATATTTTAAAAGTTCAAATAATATTATTATTGTTGACATTTAGTAAACCCAGAGAATCATAAAGATATATATTAGATAACTCCTTTAAGCAGCAAAGGTTGAGACACAGTAAACATGCGACCCTCATTGATACCTGCCCAACAGCCCTTTCTCAGCCATCTGGATGACCTTTCTCAAGACACTTCGGTTTTTCTTAGATTTTATCCTCATTTATAAAGAAGGTTCTGGATTCAGCATTGTATAAACATCAGGGCTTTCTAATACCAAAACAAAGTTCTGGGATTTACTCTCAAAGGCAGAATCTCAATCTATATCTCTGTGATATATGATGTGGAGCATATTAAACTTGTCCCACAAGATTCGACACTCTTTTTCCATCTCAAAATAATAAACCTAACAGAAAAAATGGTTCATATTTAGCAATTATTCCTCTGAATATTGGAGAAGTGTTCACTTCTTTCATTCTATTTATCCATCCATCCATTGTATTTGTGTGTGTGTGTGTGTGTGTGTGTGTGTGTGTGTGTGTGTGTTGTGTTCAGGTTTGCTTTACCACTCAGGTACATCCTCACATCCTCAACCTTCTTTTTTTATTTTGTGAGAAAGGAAGGGTGCTGAGTTTCCAAGGCTGCCCTCAAATTTCTGCTCTTCCTGCCCCAGCATCCAGAGTAACTGAAAACAATATATTTTTATCTACATAATTCTGTCACTTGATAGTTTCTGTACTAGTTTAAAGTTAAGCAAAATTTATCACGCTTATTGGCACTGAGGTGGGGAAGTTAAGTGTTAAGTGACACCACTAAGGTGGTGTCATTGAAAACTAGAAGGAAAATAATTTTGTTTACAGTTTGCAAAGATATGATCTAAAGCACAGTCATTAATTCAAAAAGAGAGTTTGTGTGTTTTAAGGTCACTGCTTTATTAGAATTATCCATTTAAATGTAATTATAACTTCTCTTGGGGAAAAATAAACGCATATGCCAAAAAGAAGGATGGATCTCATTTTAATTTGCATTCATTTTATATTTTAATTTGCATTTCCCCTTCTATGAGTAAATTCAAACTTTTTTTTCATATTGCTAAGGTAGAGAAAATCCTCAGTCTCCTATTTAAATGTTCCCATGGCCTCATGAGTCTCTCCTTCTGTTTCCAGTCACTTTCACCCCAAACTATGCAAACTTGCTTAGAATAATCAAAAAATAAACCTGAAGGAATTCAAATTATCAATTGAGGTTGTAATAATGATGGTGTTATTGACATCACCATTATTACTATATGTTAGGTTTATTCAGTGCTCTCCTTGGACAAGGTGCTGTTGTAAAGGGCTTTATATATATTCAAAAAAAGTAAACTTCACAAAATGCCTGAGTGTGGTAACCATTGCTATGCTTGTTTCATAGGTGAAAACCTGATGCACAGGAGATTTTAATGACCCAGGGTTCTGGCAGGAAACAGGTAGTAGACACACAGAGGATTATCTAAAACTAATTTAATGAAGGGAATGTTCATAGAGGGATAGGCAGGGTTAAAAGAACCAACAGGGATGGTGAAACACAAAAGCACTGGTGTAGCTGGGAACAACTATTGCCTTCTGCAACCTCAAAGAGCATGTTAAAAATGACTTTTTAATAATTCAAAGGAGGAAAAAAATGATAATTTAGAATGGTGCTCTCAAATTGCCAGATAAAATTTGTTAGCAACTTTGTTGACATTTAATATCCTACCCGCCCCCCAAAGCACAATAAAATAATTCTAGGGAAAAAATAGGGTACTTTATTCTTAATTTTATACCTGTAAATTGGGTTTGGACCTTTTACAATGTTAATTGATTAATTTTCTTTTATTTATATTTTAAAGTTATTATGAAGAAAACAGAAAAACTTAGAAAACTTCACCAAACTTTTTATATTGTGACATGTACAATCAGTGTTCAATATGTGACTGATTATAATTTTCAAAAATGCATGAGCCTATAATTTCTTCCCATGCACTTTGACAGACAAAAGATGTTTACACATGTAGCAGCTCAATTGTTGTACACATTTTCCATTAAAATTACTTTCTTACAATATTTACAGTATCCACCTAGCTTTGTTTATTATCAAGTTTTTTACAATAGCATATATTGAAAGATTGACAGAGTAGGTAAATAACCAGTCAGCCATTATATAAACAAAGAATACTTCTACAAGATTAATATTTTAACAGCAAATAAACTAAGGTATACCACCAGAACCAGAATGCTTTGTTAAATATCTCTCCCATTATTCCCTAAAACTAGCTTGGAATATGAATTTTCAAACAAATAGCTAACAATAGTAAACATATGCGAAATGTATAATAGTTTTCAGACATTAAAATAAATAGTAATAAATGTCTCATAACATTCATTGAACAATGTAACCGTGCAAATTTTATCTTAAATATTCTTTTTTTTTTCCCTTTAACTCTGGTTTGATTGGGTTGGCCCAAAAGAAAAAAAAAAGATGGAAAGTGGTTTTCTAAAATAGCCTGTAGAAATAATGATTATATGTTAAGTGTGGTTGAACAATCTAAGCTTCATATATAAAAAATAAGAATAATTAATATAATTGGTGTTATTGACATCACCATTATTACTATGTTAGGTTTAAGGGTAAGTAATGTTAAGTATGTTAGGTTAAGTAATAACACATATGCATTATCTGTGAAAGATAACCTTTTGTGTTATAGAGACTACACATTTTTAAACATGGCAAAGCATCTGATCTTAGTTCAGTCAACTCCAGATACAAACTAAAGCAAATTTAATGATTTTTAATTTAAAGTTTTAATCCAAACTATAGTCTTTACATAGAAATGTAATAAATTTCAGTATTTTGTGAACTATCATAGAAAATATAAGTTTATCCAGGAATTCTGCCTTGTGCATTCCTGTTACCCATTGGTAACTCAGTGAATATCATTTAATAAACAATACATGTTTGAAAAAAATGAATATTAAAAATGTATATTCCTACAGTTTTTACTCATTATGACATTGCATACTAATGGCATAAAAGTATAGTTAAGAATTCTTTGCAAAATAGTTATTTAATCTTTATTGTTTTCCTAGTTTTAAAAATCTGTGCCCTTTGTTACTTTTGAAAAAAAATACTGCATGTTTTAGTTTTAAATTAATATATTTTTTCTTTTTTTATTTTTAAGAAGAACTAAACTTATTAAACAACCATCATCTCTCACTTCTAATTTTTAATCTTATTCTGAGAACAATTTACTTGCCCTCTTACAACTTTAAATTTACTTTTTTTCTTTACCCCTGAATTCTATTTTGTCTCCTTTTATAAAATTTATTTGTGTACTCTAGCTACTACTTCTGCCTACTGCTCTACTGAATTTGTTTCTCTAAAATCAGCATCCCCAAATATATGACTGCTGGTTCCATACAATAAGGATACACTCATTTCTGAAGTGCCAGTTCAGCACTATGGAGTAGAAGTTCTGAACAGCATGACATGAAAAAATAGTGGACTCTCAAATTTTACTTTATTGCTATAATAGCAATTCATTATAGTTGCTATTAAGTTAGTAGAAAACAATTTCTATCAGCATATCATTCTTTCCCCCTATGAATACAGATGTATCAAATCCTTAATTTGCATACCAAGACAATAATTAGAATATTTAATTATATATGATGAGTAGTAAATTATTAAGCATGGAACACTGGTTCTAGAGGGAGAGGTATACATTAATTATGTAGCAGCTATCTTTTATTTTAACCTTTCTCTGTTTGTGTGCTTTGCATTGGAATAGTACTAAATAGTGGTCTGGGGATATTTTTGATTTTGGGGGATTTTTTAATACTTTTTTAGTTGTTGATGGACCTTTGTTTATTTATTTATTTATTTATATTTATACCTGGTGCTGAGAATCTAACCCAGTGCCTCACATATGCTAGGCAAGTGCTCTACCACCAAGCCACAATCCTAGCCCCCTAGGGATATTTTTGAACCTATATTTGTCAAAAACTTCTCCATCCTGTGGGATTTTGCCATCCAAAAACCCATTGCTGGTAGTCCTGATCTGGCCACACAGTTGAAAATTAAAGCACAACTTCTCCTCTACATGTTCTAAAGATTATCTTAAGAGTCAATGAATATGGGGCTGGGGCTGTAGCTCAGTGGCAGGGCACTTGCCTAGCATGTGTGACACACTGGATTTTTCCTCAACACCACGTAAAAATAAATAAGATAAAAAATATTGTGTCTATTTACAGCTAAAAAACTAATTTAAAAAAGAGGCACTGAAGATATTTAAGTCTTCCTATTTTGTCTGATACTATCATTATCATCCAAAAGCATGAATGTAATTAATAAATTCAAGTCCCAGTGGATCTGTAGAATATTTTGTTTGGCATGTTTGCTGGGGTTGTTTTGTGATTGTTCATGGTTGTATTATAAGTGTAAATGTTCATTATACACTTATAAGAGAGCAACTCATTTATAAGACCAGGTAGAGTAAAAAATCAGATAAGGCTAGATTTATTTTTTCTACTTACATATAATAGTACCAAAATAATAAACCAAATACCTAGGAATACCCTTTAAGAAGGACTTGATATTTATAATAAATTAGTACAACATGAAGTCAAGAGATAGATATTAATTTTATTTTATAAATAGAAGTCAGTACTAATAAACTACAATATTCAAGAATATCATTGGGAAAAATCTACACTGATATTCTCCAACCATCCTTTTACCTGCAAATGCCATAATTTCATTCTTCTTTAAATCTGAGTAATATTCCAACATATATATATATATCTCCCCTTTTATAGATAGATAGATAGATAGATAGATAGATAGATAGATAGATAATCCCCTTTTTTGTCCATTCATCTGTTGAAGGGGCACCTTAGGTTGGTTCCATAGTTTAGCTCTTGTGAATTGAGCTGCTATAAACATAGATGTGGCTGCATCACTGTAATATACTGACTTAAAATCTTTGGGGTGTAAAGGGAGAAGTGGGATAGCTGGGTCAAATGGTGGTTCCATTCCAAGTTTTCGAAGGAATCTCCATACTGCTTTCCAGAGTGGTTGCACCGGTTTGCACCCCACCAGCAATGTATGAGTGTACCTTTTTCCCCACATCCTCACCAACACCTATTGTTGATTGTATTCTTGATAATAGACATTCTATTTGGGGTGAGATGATATCTTAGGGTAGTTTTTATTTGCATTTCTCTTATTTCTAGGGATGTTGATCATTTTTTCATATACCTGTTGATTGCTTGTAGATCCTCTTCTGTGAAGTGTCTGCTCATTTCCTTAGCATATTTATTGATTGGGTTATTTGTATTCTTGGTGTAAAGCTTTTGAGTTCTTTATATATTCTGGAGATTAGTGCTCTATCTGACGTGTGTGTGGCAAAGATTTTCTCCCACTCTGAAGGCTCTCTCTTCACATTGCTGATTGTTTCCTTTGCTGAGAAAAAGCTTTTCAGTTTGAATCTATCCCAACCATTGATTCCTGCTTTTATTTCTTGTGCTTTGGGAGTCATGTTAAGGAAGTCTGGTCCTAGGCTGATATTATAAAGATTTGGACCTACTTTTTCTTCTATTAGATGCAGAATCTCTGGTCTAATTCCTAGGTCCTTGATCCATTTTGAGTTGAGTTTCGTGAGGGTGAGAAATAGGGGTTTAGTTTCATTTTGCTGCATATCGACTTCCAGTTTTCCCAGCACCATTTGTTGAAGAAGCTATCTTTTCTCCATTGTATGTTTTTGGCACCTTTGTCTAGTATGAGAAAACTGTACTCATGTATTCTTGATAATTGCCATTCTGACTGGGGTGAGATGAAATCTTAGTGTATTTGCATTTCTCTAACTGCTAGAGATGATGAACATTTTTTCATATGTTTGTTGATTGATTGTATTTCTTCTACTGTGAAGTGTCTGTTCAGTTCCTTAGCCCATTTATTGATTGTGTTATTTGATTTTTTTGGTGTTGTTTTTTGAGTTCTTTATCTATCCTGGAGATTAGTGCTATATCTGAGGTGCATGTGGTAAAGATTTTCTCCCCTTCTATAGGCTCTCTCTTCACTTTATTGTTTCCTTTGCAGAGAAGAAGCTTTTTAGTTTGAATCTGTTCCATTTATTGATTCTTGATTTTACTTCTTGCGCTTTAGGAGTCTTGTTAAAGAAGTCAGATCCTAAGCCAACATGGTGAAGGTTTGTGCCTCCTTTTTCTTCGGTGAGGTGCAGAGTCTCTGGTCTCGTGCCTAAGTCTATATCTTTTATATGCTTGGAATATATGATTTAATTTTAATTATGAATTATATAAACAGAAGCAAATTTTATACTAATTGTGGAAAATAATGATTAGTTATTTTTATCATTATCCATTTATTGTTTAATCATCTATATACTCATTACTGACAATAATCCACACACATATATTGAAGTATTTTTGGATTTATTTGCTTCTAAACCATTCCATTCTCAAGCAAAGCTCTACAAATATGAATGTAATCACTGATTTTTTTTTCAGAACATCAGGAAAGAAAATTATTTGTCTATCTACCCCTAATAAATATATAGAATCTGATTAGGAATTTAAAATTTAAACTCTAACATTATCATAGCATTCTTTAACTTGGAAAAAATTACTATTTTTTTTCTTCCTGATTTTCTGTTATGGAAGTTCTGATATGCATTTATTAAACATACAAATTTAAAAAATTGACCAGTTCATTATCTTATAAAATTTCTCTCAATGCTTAGAAAATAGAATGTTTCTTAGGGCACAGATTGGACAGAATCTAGGTTTTTTTTTTTTCCACATGTATTAATACTTAATATGGCTGGGGATGTGGTTTAGTGGTCAAGCACTTTGCCAGCAAGGTAATTGAATATGTTAAATTCCCAGAATTGCAAAAACAAATGAAAAACCCCCACACCCCCAAACTTTTAATATGACCTGGAATATGACATCTTTGGTTGAATATTCCACGTGCGGTTGGGTATGTCCTATGCAAGTTGATTAGGTCAAAGTAGTTGATAATGTTTTGGGTGTCCTTTATTCTTACTGATTATTTGTCTCTTTCAATTTTATTATAAGAGGGTATGATAAAGTGAAACAAACTCCAACTGAACTAAAAAGAGCCAGAATCTAGCTTTCTTAAGAGAGGAACTTTAGTCTCCTAAATTTCAGATCTCTTAAAAATCCTCATAACCCCCTTTGGCTGGACAATTTTCTGTTGCTCCTCAGAAAGTGTGTGGGTCTGTTGTGTGGGTATGTGTGTTTTCTGTTTAAGATCCCTGAGTTTTCCTGTCAAAGGAATGAATGGCCATATGCAAGCATACATTAATCATTTGTATTAGCTAGCCCTTTTAAATTCAGGAAAGGACCAAAGAAGAATTAGGTCAGAGATGGATTTCCCAAGGCCTGAAAAGCATTGCTTTGCCCAGAACCACCACAAAAGGTGATAGATGTGAAAGACTTCTTTCACCTTTCAATGGGAAGGATCTTTTCATATTACAGAGCTTAAGGCCTGAAGCAGCCATTTAAGAAGACTACATGAGTCCTTTCCTGTTTATTTTTATCTAAAAGAAAGTCTTAAGAATACCAAGTGTTCATCAGCAATAGACCCATCCCAAGGTGCTCAGAGAAGAGGAAGCCCATGATGTACAATATATTTGTATGATTTGATAATCTTGTTAGAAAACTGCATGCAGTTTTATATTCTTTATAATTAAAAGGGAAATTTATTTTAGAAATGTTTTTTTCTCTTCTTAATAAATTGCCAAATTATACATAGGTTCCTTGAAACCAAGAAGAAAAATTATCATTTGATTTTTCTATGGTTGTGCTTAGGTCAGAAAAAAAGCTGTTATTCAACATATTTCATGAGGAACACATGGCCTTTCGGGAACAAGATGGTTTAACTGAACTTAGTCAATAATGGATTGCAATCCCCTGTTTAATTTATTAGCCACCTGTTTCATTCTTACAGTATAATAGAAAAATTAAGATTCCATCACCCCATATGCTCATTTTATATTCTGAATATTCAGAGGAACATTTCAAATCAGATAAAACCTCAAAAGTTGAAATTAAGGATTAACAAACATTCATAACTTTTAAGAAGATTAGATATAAATTTTATCTTTGATTATTCATTACTATCTTCATCATAAGAGCCTTCTACTACAAAATTCGGAATAAACGAAGACAAATTATGCCAAGAATTCCTCAAATCTTGTGTTGGCTTCACACCAAAATAAAAATAGTTATTTTAATACTTGAAGCTTAATTTTTATCTACCTCAAAGAACACTGAGAATTCCACCAGTAATTGCTAACTTGAATGAAGACAAAAATGTCTGGGGTGTTCTGAATAAAGGATAGTATCTACAAAGACAACAGACATCAGTATTGACTTTCATATAAGATAGTGCTCACACCCAAGCCCAACCACTCAAAGTGCACCCACCATATGGATAATTAAGCCTCCCCTCCACCAAATGTGAACACATTTTCATACATACCCATGTGGTAGGCAATGGACATATTTGTGAAGACATGTCAGATAAATGGTAGGCATGATGAGTGGTAGACTAGAGATTCTTGATACCTCTTTTTTCACTTATAAGTGTTAGGAAATCTTTAGTTTCATTCCAGAGTCAGATCTATTCTATGAAGGGCACTCTGAGGGCAATTTGAATTAGTCTGGGTTTTCAATGGGACAAGATTCAGGCATGAACTCTTGGAACTAGCTTAGCATTGAGAGCTCCATGCCAGCAGGTTTGCAGCAGGATCTTGTACTTTTAAAGTATATATCAAATAAAACCTTTCATATGAATATATTTGTTCAGATGAGTGAATAATTTAAATCATTGGTCAAAATATCATTCCACATTTTACTTAATATTGATGTTTTAGTTAGCCATTGCATCACTGACCAAAATACCCCACGAGAGCAACTTAAATGAGGGAAAGTTTATTTAGAGGTCTCAGTCCATAGGTGGTCAACGCCATTGCTCTGGGCCCAAGGTGAGGCAGCACATCTGGCAAAAGGGCCCAGTGGAGGAAAGCAGCTCAGCTCATGATGGGGTCAAGAAACAGAGACAGGGAGGGGAAAAGGGTCCACAGAGAAGATGTACCCTTCCAGAGCACTCCCCCAATAACCCAGCTCCTCCAGCCATACCCCACCTACATAGAGTTACCACCCATTCAGTCCATCAGTCCATTCAATCTAGGAAAATGAATTAGGTTATAACTCTCACAATCCAATTGCTTTACCTCTGAAGAGTCCTGCATTAACACAGGAGTTTTGGAGGGACTCCTTATATCCAAATCATAACACCTAAAATTACACTATCAATCAAATATTTCTCCTTTAATATTTCTAGAGCATACACCCACATATTTAGCCACATTTTAGTTTATGTTACTCATGTTTCAAGCCTGACACCTAGCAGATAAAGCTTGTAAATTAATAACTAGAGTATAAAGTAAGAACAAGTAATTTACATGTACACAGTACTCTTTCACTACCAATTTTTATTTGTTTGCCAATTAATGCATTTTAAAAAGAGAACTGTTGACCACTTTCCCTGTTTTCAAGTTCATGTTGAAATTTAAAGTGGTTGTCCAACTCAGTCCATTAAGCTTCTGCCACATTAAGGTCATCTTTCCTTTTCATACAGTATTTCAAAATAAGAGCTATTGATAATTTGGGGTTATTTTTGTCAATAACATGCACAGTTTCATACTCTTTGCAAAGATGATATTTGACTTTTATTTTTAAACTTGTTTTATTCTGTAAAACCAGCCAGAAAGTAGTAAAACTGAAGAGCTGCTCTCATCATAAAATATTAAAAATAAAGAATATACTTGTTCCCTAAACTGCTGTACATTATTATGTTCTCAAAGATTTTCCTAAGCACTGATATTTTAATACAGAGATTTTCTTAAGTAATGATATGTTTAACCATAGGCAATTCTTTTTAGTTACTGTCAAAAATGATAGCTACCTTTACATGATGTATATTGTCAATGCCTCGAAGAGTATTGTATCTAGTAGCTTATGACATTATAGGTACCAACATTTCAAAAATAAAATGTCAGAAATGGCATTGCATTGCTTACCTCTACAGTATTTCTGGTGTGTAGACAGTTTGATCTTTGCCTGGAAAATTAAAGACTTCGTCAGCAAGTCCTATTCCCTTATGTCTATTTTTTCAGAGATATGTTAACTTTCTCATTGAAAAGAATAGCATAATTACTTACCATGTGTAAGATTTTTTGTACTCAATGGAAATATTGAACATTTTAATATAAACCATATATTGGAGTCAGAAAATATACGCATTCATCCAATATAACTTTTTATAACTGTACTCTAAATTATATATTTGGCTTTTCTGGGATTATGTATACCCAAAAGTTATCATTTTTATGTGACAAAAACAATTACTTCCATATAACTTAATGTTGAATTGGATTTTCATTCAAGTAATGAAACTAAGAGATGGAGAGGAGACACAGAGATTTAATCATTAAAGAAATTACCTGTAGAACACTAAAGAAAATTATTTACTAATGTTAAAAAATGTTAGAGAACTTTAAATAAGTAGAATAATTTCTTGCTGAAACACATGTAAAAAGACAATTTAAAGGATTTGGATGTTGGAAAGCTACCTATTATAAAGATAATTTTATCTGAATTAATTTAGAATTTTAATACAATCCTAATCTAAGTTCAAAGGCAACGTTATTTAGAATTAACTGAGAAATCTCTCTAGAATAATACCAGAGAGTAGAGAGGCTAAAAGAAGTTTTTAAGTGAAAAAAAAAATAAGAAAGAACTCACCATTTCAGATACCAATATATATAATAAAGAAATTCAAAAAAAGTGTTACATTGTGTACTATGTACATAGTGTACTACCCAGGATTCTCCAGAGAAACAGAACCAATAGGACAGAAATAGTTGTCAATGTACATATAGGCATTGATACAGATAAATAGGAGGAGATTTATTAGGGGAATTTGCTCACTTGGTACAGAGGCTGGGAAACCTCACAGCAGGGCATCAGCACTCTGGAGACCCTGGGAGGACAGGCCCCTTGGTCCACACCTTAAAGCCTCAGCATCAAGGAAGCTGATGGTGGGATTCCTGGTACAAGGCCAAAGACCTCAGAACCTGGAGAGTTGCTGGTAAGTCCTGGAACCCAAAGGCTGGGGAACTGGGAGTTCTGGTGTCCAAGTGCAGGAAAAGAGGAGCCCCACCTCAGGAGGCAGAGAAAAAAGGATTTACCCTTTCTCTACCCTTTTGTTTTTTTCTTTCTGTTTGAATTCCAGGTGATTGAATGGTGTTTGCCCTCATTGAGGATAGATCCTCCTCAGTCTACTGAGCCCTATACCAACCACCCCTGGAAATGCCCTCACAGGCACACCAGATGTAATAATGCCTTACTAGATTAAGTATTCCTTAATTGAGCCAAGTTGACCCCTAAAATTAGCTATTATAAGAGAAAATGTATTGATTGATTAAAACAAAAATCTCTACTCCCCATTATTTATAAAAAGTTAATAAAGTCTTAAATTGAACTGGAAAATTACTGTTAGCTAGAATATGTTGTAACAATCTACTAACCATTCTGGGATAATCATGTTAGAATTTCCACTTCATAACTTTCATTTTATCAAATTCAAATGGATTACTCCAATGGTCAATTTTTATGTATCCATTTGATTAGACTGTGGTGCTCACCTATTTGGCCAAACACCAGTCTAGATGTTCTGTAAAAGTACTTTTTAAATGGTAAACATGTGAATAAATAGACATTGAATAAAGCAGATTGTGCTTCATTATGTGGGTGGGCCTAATCTAATCCGTATATGGCCCAAAGAACAAAGACTAAAGTGAGCAGAAGAACAAAGACTGCTCATTAGGACTGTTTCATAGAAAGCCTGAGTTTTCAGCTGTTTTCTGGAGAACTAGAACTACAATAACAGCTCTTTCCTGAATTTCCAGCCTGATGTCTTGTCCTATATATTTTTGGATTTATAACTTCCGAAATCATATGAATGAACTGATTCATTTTTATAAAAATTTAAATAAATTTACTTTTTTCATTGATGCATAAAATCAAAAACCACATGTTATTGGGTCAATGTGATGTTTTTGATGCATATATAAATTGTATAATATATCAGATTAAAAGCATGTCTATCTTCTCAAATATCTATGGTAAAAGTTTTCAGAATTTTTTCTTCTTACTTTTGCTCATTATTGTTATCTGTAGTTATTGTACTGGGCAACAGCATACCAGAACTTCTGACTCCTATCTAACTGTAACTTAGTGTTTTAGTCAACTGTTTCTTTGCTGAGACTAAATGACCCAACCAGCACAACTGTAAAGGAGGAAAGGTTTATTTGAGGGCTCATGGTTTCAGAGGTCTTAGTCCATAGAAGGCCAGCTGCATTCCTCAGCGCTTAAGGTGAGGCTGAACCTCCTGGCAGGAGAGGGTGGTGGAGGGAAGCAGCTCACATGGTGATCAGGAAGCAGAGGGAGACTCCACTCACCACTCATTCCACTCACTCCACTCACAAATATATACCCAAAGCCAAGCCCCAATTCCCACCTCCTCCAGCCACACCCTACCTGCCCCCAGTTACCACACAGTTAATACCTCATGAACTGATTAGCTTAAGCCTCTCACAACCCAATCATTTCTCCTCTGAACCTTCTCACATTGTCTCGCACATGATGAGCTTTTGGGGGACACCTCATATCCAAACCATAACACTTAGTTTTCATTAATCAACCTTTCCCAATCTTTCCTCCCCTTGTTCTCTCCAACCACTGATAACTACCTTTGTACTCTGAATTTCCATAAGATCAGCTCTTCTAGATTCACATATTATTGAGATACTGAGATCATGCAATACATGTGTTTCTGTGCCTGACTTACTTTGCATGACGTAATGATCTCCGGTTCCAGCATGTTGTCACAAACAACAGAATTAATTACTCGTTTTTTGGGGTTTTTTTTGTTTTTGTTTTTGTTTTTTTACTGGAGATTGAATTCAGGGGCACTGGACCACTGAGCCACATCCCCAGTCCTGTTTAGTATTTTATTTAGAGACGAGGTCTCACTGAGTTGGTTAGCACATCGCTTTTTCTGAGGCTGACTTTGAACTCACAATCTTCCTCCTCAGCCTCCCTAGCTGCTGGGATTACAGGCATGGGCCACTGCACCCGAGCCGAATTTCTTTCTTTTAATACTGAATAATATTCCATTATATATATGTACCACAATTTATTTGTCCATTCACTGGCTGATGGACAGAGTCTTTCCCCATTTTATGCTATTGTGAATGTGATGCAGTAACCATGGCAGCACAGATGTCTCTTCACGATACTGATTGCATTTCCTGTGGCTGGATACCCCATGGTGAGGTCGATTCAGATCTCTTGCTCATTTTTTATGTTGTTTAATTTTATTTTTTGCTATTGAGTTATTGTAATTCTTTATATATTCTGGATATCAACTCATTGTCAGATGTATTGTTTTCAAATAGTATTTTATCCCTTTCTGTAGATTGTCTCTTCAATCTGTGGTATCCTTTGCTGTGCAAAAGCTTTTTAGTTTGATATTAGCTCATTTGTCTATTTGTATGTTTCCTGTGGTTTTAACAGCTTGTCCAACATAAATTCCTGCCCATCCCAATGTCCTAAAGCATTTCTCCTACATTCTTTTCTCATAGTTTCCTGTCTTACATTTAAGACTTTAATGTATTTTGTGTTGACCTCTGTGACTGGTGAGTGATAGTGGTCTAGTTTCATTCTTCTGCCTGTGACATCCAATTTTTCCATCACCATGTATTGAAGACTATCCTTTCTCCAGTGTTATTTCTAACACATTGGTCAAAAATCAGTAGATGCACTGCCAATGTATGAGTTTGCTTCTGGGCTTTCATTTTTTCATTGGTTAATACATCCTGTTTTTATGTCAATGTCATGCTGTCTGGATTATTATAGATGTGTAGTATATTTTGAAGTAAGGTTGTGAAATACCTTCTACCTTTTTTTTGCACAAGATGACCTTGACTATTTGGGATTTTTCATGTTTCCATATAAGTTTTAGAATTTTTTTCTAGTTCTGTGAAGTATGTAATTGATAATTTGCTAGGGATTATACCTGACCTATATATTGCTTTGGATAGTATGGACATTTTCACTATATTGGCTCTTCCATTCAAAAAATACTTGACACCCAGATTGAATTATGAAGAAACAGAAAACCTGAACGAATCAATAACAAGGAAAAGATGATTCAATAATAAAAAGTTTCCCATTAAAAACAAAGTCCAGGAAGAGATGGCTTCTCTGCTGAGTTTTATCAAACATTTATGGAAGAAATAATATCAATTCTCATTAAGTTATTCCAAAAATAGAAGAAGAAGGAATTCTTAGAAACACATTTTATGAGCCCAGCATTAACCTGATAGCCAAACCGGATAAGGATACAACAAAAAATGAAAACTTCGGGCCAATATCCTTAAGGGGTAAAGATGTAGAAATCCTCAACAAAATCTAACAAATTGAATCCATAGCACATTAAAAAGCTTATTCACCATGATCAAGGATACAAGGATGGTTCAACATATACAAAGAAATATGCATGATGTGCCACATCAACAGAGTGAACTGATTCCTTAAATCTCACCCACCCCCCCCCCTCTCCTCTCCTTCTCTTGATAGAAATATAGAGATACAAATACAGATATAGATATTACAGATATTACTTGATTTATGATGGGGTTATGGCTCAAGAAAACCATAGTAAGTTGAAAGCATTGTAAGTCAAAAATGTATTTAATACACTTAATATACTGAACATAATAGCTTAACCTAACCTACCTTAGATGTGCTCATTTTTGTAATGTCAAAAAATCATAAATTGATCCATAATTAAATTGAGGGCCGTCTGCATTTAGTACATTATTTTACAACAAAGTGTAAAGATGATGAAAATCTAACATTTTAAAAGCATTAACTCTGCAATTCTGTATCTTGCATTTTCATTTTAAATATTTAACTAAATTCAAATTAGTGGCAATAATAAATTTTTAAAATTCTCAATATTCTATAATATTTTAATTAAATATAGAACTAAGTGTTTGGAACATGCTTCAACTTTACCCATTTGGATGCGAGGAAAACTGGAAAACCATATGTGATAGAAGGAAAGTTAACTCCTCTCACCCTGAACAAAAATCAACTCTAAGTAGATCAAAAACCTAGGAATTCTACCAGAAATCCTGCACCTAGTAGAAGAAAAGGTAGGTCCAACCCTTCAACACAGAACAGGAACTGACTTCCTGAAAAGGACTCCTAAAGCACAAGAAATAAAAATCAAAAATCAATCAATTGGATGATATCAAACCTACAGAACCTATAGAATGGGGGGAAATCTTTGCCATCAGTATCTCAGATAGGGCATTAATCTCCAGGATATACAAAGAACTCAAAAAGCTTAACACAGATAAAACAAATAATCAACAAATGGGCAAAGGAACTGAACAGACCTTTCTCAAAGATGAAATACAAATGATCAACAAATATATGAAAAAATGTTCAACATCTCTAGCAGTTAGAGAAATGAGAATTAAAACTACACTGAGATTCCATCTTACTCCCGTCAGAATGGAATTATCAAGAATACAACAAGAAATGTTGGTAAGGATATGGGGAAGAAGGAACGTTCATAAATTGTTGGTGGGACTGAAAGTTGGTGCAACCCCTCTGGAAAGCCATATGGAGAATCCTCAAAAAACTAGAAATGGAACCACCACTTGACTCAGTTATTCCACTCCTCAGCATATATGCAAAGGGGTTAAAATCAGCATACTACTATACCACAGCCACATCAGAGTTTCTAGCAGCACAATTCACAATAGCTAAGCTATGGAACCAATCTAGATGCCCATCAACAGAATGAATGGATAAAGAAATTATGATTTATATACACAGTGGAATATTACTCAGCCATAAAGAATGACTTTATGATATTTTACTGTAAATGGCTGGATCTGGAGAATATTATGCTTTGTGAAATAAACCAACAGTCAAATGTTTTCACTGACAAGTGGAAGCTAAACCACAATAAAGGCAGAGGGATGGGGAGAAGTTCAGTAGACTAGACAAAGGGGAATGAAAGGTGTGGAGGGGTGAGGGGGATAGAAGAAACAGTAGACTAAATCTAATATAATTTTTCTATGCACACATATGAAAATACCTGAGTGAATTCCACTATTGTGCCCACCCACAAAAATGGGTTCCTAATTAGAATAAGATATACTCCATGCTTACATAATTGTACCAAAATGGATTCTACTGTCTTGTATAACTAAGAAGAACCAATAAAATAAATAAATAAAATAAATAAATAGCTAAAGGGTAATGCTGTGAAAAAAAAAAAAGCTAAGAATGAAAAATCTCTTTTTTAGCTCTGTAATTTAGTATACCTGAATACTGTCATGTATAACACATTTCCAAGAGTTAACTAAGTTAGATTTTGAGATGGATTGATAGTGAAAGAAAACAAGAATTGCATAACTGAGCCAGAATCATTATAGGTTTGCTGCATAAAAGAAAAGAGCTAATATTGACAACTGAGAGCTTTCACTTTCTAACACTAAAGAGAAAATCTTAAAATGGAAACTCCCTCTGATCAGAGGCACTCATATATGTTTTACTGTGCCTCTCAACATAGGATCACCAATCAAGAGAAAATAAATAATAAATAGCATTCCAGCCACAGGGAGAAACCTCACAAAGTAATGTATCTTTCCAATGATTGCTACATTTTGTAAGGCATCAGGTGTTATTTATTCTGATGATCCTCTTAGGACATAATGTTATAATTTAAGCCCTGGTGCTATAAAATATATTTTATGATTCAGAGTTAAGCATTTGGATATTGGAATAGCCTAGTGAACTTATGCCATTTATCTTTAGATTCAAGTTTCTCTACTCACATTAGAACTATTCACAATTTTTTAGCTAAAACACCAATTTTATTATAGAATCAACCTAGTTTCTAGATCTGTTTCATGGGTTATATTAAGAATTGTAGAAAGAAGAAATGAGAATTTCACAAATGTTTTGAGAGGTTCTCAGTAAAGCTTTAATAAATAAATAAATAAATAAATAAATAAATAAAAATATCTATAATCCAAAATGTTTCTTACTTGATTCAAAAAGACAAGCATAGCCAAGATATTGACATTATTTATCTGTGAGATCCTGGAAAACTGGGGTAGACTTTTTGGCTCTTTCATGTATAAAATGAAAGAGATAAACTCTAATACATTTTATTAAACTCTAATATATAAACTGTATACTTTTTGACTCTTTAATATATTTTTAAACAATTCAGTACAAAGCCAAGTGATAATGTCTACAATAATAATTCAGAGGTATGTTGTAAACTTGAAAAGTACTTAGGTTGTCATTTCAGGTGGACAAAAAGAAAAGGAAACAAGTGATCAGGGAAGGCTGCTGTTGCCCTGTGGCAGTTTTTTGGTAGTTTATATTAAATTATTTATGTGTGTATATATTAAATTACTTAAAAAAACCTATGTGGTTGAGTTACACACGCATACATCCGTATGTATATATATGTTTGTGTGTGTGTGCGTGTGTACGTACCTATTAGTATTTACTTATAATTCCATGAGAAAAAACTATTTTAAAAATCTTCTATAATCATGTTACTTACGATAACAGAGTAACAAAATTTTTCTGGATGTTATAGTTACGTGATTTTTTTCACCTTTACTTTTCTTAGATATACTTTTCAGAGTGAACTGATACTAGATTATTTTAAAAACATGGACCTTTGTGCTCCTTTCATACTCATCAGTATGAATGGAGTTTTTTAATATAATGTATGTCCCATCAAACTAAATTCTATAATAATCCTGGCTATTCCTAATGCATAGAATTTGATATTCATCCAAAGAATCCTTCAGGATAAATAGAAGCAGGTGGTGGTTGTGGAAGATGAGATAATTAGGCACAGAAACTGCTGAATCTGCACTAGTTCCTAGAGCTGCACGGTGCTGGGTGTTCCCTATGCACAAGCAAAAAAGGAATGACAGGATACAGGACAATACAGAAACATTTAGAACTGGAGAAGAGCTGTTGGTTTTAACCACAGTTAAGTGGTAAGAGATCCAGCGAATTACATTTGGCTTGCCCGTGAGAAGACTTAAATTCAAGACTCATAGAAAGTTGTTCTTAAAATTCTCTCTATTTGCATGCAGTGGGACCCAAGAGTCAGAGAGCTAGAGTACTCAATACACAGATGCATACTTGAGAGTTCAGAATCATCAAGAGCTGAGATCTGTTGGGGAGCAATAGATAATTCTACAGAGGAATCATAGGCTCTTCTGAAGCAAAATCATGTCATCATGGAGGGTTATAATGTTAAAATGCAGATTAGTTTTAAAACTCAAAATGTAAAGACAACAACTATAAGAAGGCAAGTTTCATAGAACTTGAAGGGTCCTAACAAAGTAACCAGAAGGTACTATTATTTCATTTCAGGGATGAAGAAATTTAGAATTAGACCATTTAGTGGGCTTGCTTAAAATTAGCAACTTTGAGATCCAATTCATACCTAAGATCTTATACTGTTAATTCACTCGAAAATTAATTATTCTTAGTGCTGCCATTTTGTTTGGAACTCAGCTTTGGGTTCCTCCAATGAACTGTTTCTTTTCACATTATTCTTGAGAAATAAGTTTTAATCACTGTCACCACTTCTTAACTGTATTCTGCTTCTCTTCTCAGGCAACCAAAACTCTTCTTAAGATATACTACAACCACTCTTTTCCTAATCTAGTAGACATTTATTAGTTCCTACCTTAGCTACAGAAAAACAGATTATGTGCTTTCTTCCCTCACAGGGAGAGGGAAGGTCTTCTCACTCAGAAGGCATTTTCCTTTTGAGCTGCACAGACCCCCCAAGGGTGTGTGCTTGTTGGGAGGTTTAGACGAGGGCCCAGCACAGCCTATGATTCTCTTGCGGTATAGCAGGGAATTGGGAAGAGAGAGAAATGACACTTCTCTGGACCAAAGGGACATTTCTCTTTTTATGGGCTTAGAAACCTAACATGTTTCTGACCTTGAAGGGGCAGTTTATTTACCACATCCTTCTGAAATCTCAGGAGAAGGAAAAAAAGAGTATGAATTTAATTATATCCTTGTCAAGAGGTAATTCCATCTCAAAAATTAATTTTCAGTGCTTTGGAGTTATTGCACATTAAAAAATATTGTCACACAAAAAAACATGGGTGGCCTGTCACAAACATTATGAAGCTATTGACCTAACATAGCTTCATCTGCACAACTATTGATTTTTTTCTGCCTTTATTTTGACATTTCATATGATTTCATCTAAGATTCATCACCGTGGAAATGTCAGGTTTAAGGGTGTGCTTTTATTGTTTGGGAAGAGCAATCTTAGAAATGGTTTACTACTTATCTATTAGAGGCAGTAGGCTAGACTCATCAATGTTGAAATGATTTCAGCATCCAGTTATCATACTTATTTTTCCAGAAGTTTCCACATTGCTGTTTTTTTCCTCCAAGAACTAAATTGGGTTGTCACTTTGGGTTTTAGATGCCAATAATTCCTTAACTGAGCTTTAAAACACTAAGCCCATGAATACTTTCAATTTGAAAGACATCTTGGGTTATGAATGATACAATTAACTCTATACAGTTTCTGTTAGTTGGGAAATTGATAGGGCTACTAACACACTTCCAAATAACAATTTCTCAGGATCCAATCAGAAATCAGTACTTTAATTTTATCATTTAAATGTTTTGTACTGTCCAAATTTTCAAACTACAGTCTTAATGTTATCTCCCTGCCTTCTTCCTCCCACAACAATGGAAGATGAATGAACTTTTAAAGACCCCAAAGAGATCCGTGACCAAAATATGTGTCTCTCTCTTGCTTAGGTAGCTTTTCTAAAATGACATTTGCAATTTTAAAAAGCAACAGCAAGACTATGTTTGAACAGTGAATAACTTGTATGTAAATAGATTAACTTTTATTAGTATAGAAGTTGGAGGGAGTCATTGTATTTTTTGTGTCACTACAATCCAGTTCCACTAGCCAACAATATGTAAAAATCATCTTCCCTGGCAGGACAGGCTGCCTAATTTGTGACACTCAGTTCATAAATAAACAAATGAAACTTTGGAGTCCTTTGTTAAAAAGCTACTAAGAACTTCAAAACAGAGTGCAAACACTCAGTGCAGTACCTTTCTAAGTGCAATCCCCTGTGTGACTACACAAGCTGCCCATAGAGTTGAGCCTCTTCCAGTTCCTGTCTATGAAAAGTTAACTCTCGAATTCCATGTGCTAATGGGAAGAATTGACTTCCTTCCACTAAGGCTTTCCTTTATAAAGAAGGCAAATTTAAGCTCAATACATATACAGATTCATTGAAAGACCGTTAGCTAATTAAAATAAGATTTTAAAATGCTAATCTATGGGAAATGTCACTTGGCTTAATTTTGTAAATCAAAAGATATTTTAAATTTTGTATTAGTAACTCAAATAAAAAAATTAAACAGCAGCAAATTCTACTTAATCATTCTTTGCTAACAATTCCCATTTATGGAAAGCAAATCCAGAATCTTGAAGTATCTTTCCATCTGTCAGCAGATTTGCAGAGAATAATTCTGTTAATGAAAATGACAGTAGGAAAAGGTGGCCTTAACAGGTGACCTGCCCTTCTCAAAATGGCACTACTTTCCGTGGAAGATATGAAAGGATAACGTGGGTTTCATGTTCTCAACCACCTGTTGCAGTAATGGTTAAAAATACAGAAACCATGGCAAAATGATTTACATTTCATTTCTTAATGAATTTTTTTTTCTGTTGACTTGGAAAAATGTTACTAGAAGAGATATTATGCTGCAAAATACTTTGGAAGATTTATTTCATATGAATTCTAAATATTTGCAATGATTTATAACCAGTTCCCACTATTAAAGTGCAATTACATTTTAGTGGCATTTTTTTCTCTTAATTGAATGAAAAAAAAAACTAATTTAAAGAATCTTTAATATTTTAATTATGATATTTGAATCAGTAAAGAACAAGCCTAACAAGAACTGGCCTCCATAATGACATTGCTCAGTGTATTATTTAACTAATCAGATTTTTTCCTTCAATCCCAGCAGATAGTACTTTTACATATTCAAAGCAGATGCTCTCATGCTAGCATGTATATTAATGTTAATTGAAGTTATTCAGGTGGATGACAAAGAAAATTAGACCCCTAAGGGTATCATCTTTCCTTGTGCCTTTTTTTTTCCAAAAAGCTTTCAAGAACTGTGTATATAAATTGAACAAAATACTCCACACACCAGCATAGATTTTCTAAGTATTTGATCACACTACTGATAATGTCTCTGACATAATATATGCCCCTTTAAAAAAAAGGTCAAATAATGAAGTTTTTTTTAAAAAATAGAAAATTTCCATCAATTCTGACATGTAATTTTGACTATAAAAGGATAAGGACACTATTTTAATAAGTACATTACTTTTGCTGATAATGAATTTTTTCTGACAATCAAAGGAAAGGTAGGAAAACACGATGTATATGCAAGGGAAAAATGAAAGATGTATGTAGGTGAAAAGACTTACTAACAAACTGATTTAAGTTTGAAATAAATCATAAATACTTGAGAATAGGAAGTGAAAGAATATTGGATAGAAGAAAGGACACGTTGGTTTAGTTAGTATGTCAAATGGCCGTGGTTATATTGATCAGTACCCAAATGTCCTTCTGTCATGGGACTTTAAAAAGAAAAACATGAAACTTGTCCATGAAACTTGTGAAATATTTAAAATCTTTTGTACTCTATGGAAGACAAAGCTCTAGCAATCTGTCCTCCAAAGCATGTATTTAATCCTATATTCAAGCCTCCCCATAAAAAGATGCTTTAAGAGGTCTGATAAAATTGCAAACAAACGTTCTCTATTGACTTCAAGCAGAATAAAACTAGAATGAAAATAAAATCGCTCCCACAATAATACCACAGGGAGGAACGAAACACAGTTTGAAAGCACAAGAGAGATTACAGATAGTAATATTTTAGTGGCTATATAAAATGCTGAAATAGAATTGAGAAATGGTGTAGCAACTGAAAATTACTTTTTAAAATAATCAGGTTCAATAGATACTGGTGGAAATGTAAATCTGAAGTCTTTTCTCATTTACTTAGTCTATGAACTGAAGCAGTTTCAAATTTCTTTTTTCTTGAAAAAAGAAAATGCAAGTTTTATTGTTCTGCCAGTTGAATAATCCTCTATAGCAAGCAGAAAGCTTTAGGAGTTTCTAAGAATTTATAATCCAGGTCCTCTGCATTCTTCCAGACCTTATTTTTCACTCTGTCCTCTCATGGACTGTTTTCTTTTCCTTTTGCTCCTTCCTCCCTCTGTGCTCATATAGATTGCTATTTTCCTGCCTACAGATTCTTACTTGGCAGATATTTCAAGGGGCAAGACAGGTGCCACCTGCAATTCCAAGAGTTTCTGAACCCCCAGAGCAATGTTATCCCCCATCCTCTGAATATTCATGGTCAGTTTCCCCCCTGTAGGGCATGTTCCTGCCTTCTAACTTATTCCTTTTTACATATCTTCTGATCTGCTACCTGATTCTAAGTTTTTTAAAGGAAAAATATGTGATGATTTTACTGTGATAGATGTCGTTCATGTATTCAGTAAGTGTTTAATAGATAATTCAAAGGTGAATGAATCTGTTGTTTTGCTTTGTTTTGTTTTACATTCCACTGTTTTCTAACTTGAGCTACTTCATTCTGAATGGTATCTCTCATGGTCAACTAACATCCCTCTAGATATAGAGGGTCTAATTCTAAGTTTTTATACTTGCTTCTTGTGTGATCTCAACCAAGTCTCTTACCATCTCTGCCTCAATTTCTTCACCTATAAAATAGTAATAATAATAGATCATTTAAGGAATTAAAGAGTTTAACCATTCTATTAGTGTGTTAGAGTGCCTATCAGAAAGTACCATGGACTGGTGGCTTATACAAGAGGCTGAAAGTCTAAGATCAAGGTGTGGACAGGTTTGGTTTCCTCTGAGACCTAACCTTGGCTTGTAGAATGTCACTGTTTGGCTATATCCTCCCACAGTCTTTCTTCTGTACATGCACATCACAGGGAGTTCTCTGTGTGTAGAGATTTCCTCTTTTCCTAAGAACATTAGTCAGATTGGATTTAGGGCCCATCCTAATGGCCTCATTTTAACTTAACCACCTTTTTACAGGTCCTATCTCCAAATGCAGTTCTGTCCTGAGGACCTGGGGGCTAGGGCTTCAACTTATGAATGGAGGGGCACAGGTGAGCCTCTTTCCATGTAAAATACATATAGCAGTATTCTGTACATAGCACTCAGTCAGCTCAGGGGTAGTGGTAGTATAATTTTTCTCACTCCAGCCTTGTTCCCTTTAGCTTCTGATAACCTCTAGTATTCTTGTCTTATTCTGCCAATGAATATTTCCTTTTCCTTATAATCTAATTTCAAATTCATATCTCTATGTTCACCTTTCCTTATGCATATTTACCTTAAAAACAAGGCTCTTATTTTCTTTCTGCTAATCTGTCAAATATAAATATTTCATCATTTTACCCTATTTATGTAGATTTTTAAGCTGACAGGAGTCTCCCATTTTCTCAACTCTGCTTTTTAAAAACTATTCTATGTTGTTTAAGTTGCAAGGCATTTATCATTACCACAGAATAATTCATGAAATAGGAGTAGCTGAACTATGAGAGAGTCAAGCAGTTTGACATAAATGCGTATAAAATATTGCATATATTGCACACACAGTATTCTCTATGAATCTGTTATGGATCTGAGATAACAATGAAATATAGAAAGTTGTTTTACCCAAGTCCCCATATTCAGAATAATTCATCAGTCTAACAGAATTCCAAATGGCACAATTTAAAAAAAAAACTCAATTCATATGCATATTATAATCAAGAAATATTTACATGAATTCCTTTCAGTTGTAATACCAGTAACCAGACTCCATCAGCTGAGTTTTATTTGATGTACACATAAGGAAAGGAAACTGCTACATATAGCCTTTTCAGAATTATATATAACATTAGAGTCAACTGCTTTGAAATCAGAGACAGCCTTTTCTTATTTTCATCATATTGCATTAAATATAAATCTTACATTCTTAGGCTGAATGAATGGTTCAAGCTAGCTTAGTAGTGATCAAACAAGGGCAGTGGGGAAGACTTCATCGAAAATAATCTGACCTGAAAATGAAGATTACTCCATCTGCAGATATTTAACTGCCCACAGCCCATTCTTGGGGGAAACCAAATTAAGGATACTCCCTTAGAAACCACTTAGAACTTAAAGAGCTTACACTTTTATAACTTGAAGCAGAAATGTGTGCTCTTTACAGAAGTTTCAGCTCTTTAGTCTTCAGTCAAGCAGACAATCTTGGTAGAAATTGGAAGCACACATCATGAAACTGTAAAACCCTTTCCCACAACAAAGGACAAAATCATTTTAAACAAAATGCAGAACTGCTGGAACAGTAGAAGAAAGCACTAGAAATCTGATGAGATTTTTAAGAAAGATGATTTGCCTCATTGAAGATCCTCTGAAATTAAATGTGAGAAATGTCTTAATTTGCATTAAAACTACCTAGCCAATGCATTGATGCTCCTTAGCACAGTATTGTGTAGCAAAGCTTTAAGAATTCAAAGAACTTACATCAATAATTTCCCTGTTATGGAGTAGCTTCTCAGTAGCAAGTGTAGATTTCAGTCTCCCAAACACTGAACAAATTTCATGCCAGTGAACAAGCAGCCTCTGTTTTATGAGAAAGATTGAGCCTAGAAACTTTTTGTCATTTTAAATTCACCTATTTTGAATGAACCAGGAATATTCACTGCTAAAAATAATAAGCGATAGATTACATTATAAAATATAAAAATACTTTAATGCAAACCACCATCTTCTATTCTATGTATTTATTAACATATGCTGTATATTGTTTCCTTAAGTATAATTTTTATACTTTCCTAGAAAATTAGTTTAACCAACAATTGCCTTTCTCTGAAATACATTCTCAGTTTCACTATGTACATATTGAGAGAAATAAGGATTCTCTTTTTAATAAAAGTTATTTTTCTTTTGTGTTTTGAATATGTGGTAAAGTGAAAATGAAGATGCGTATGAACTGCCATCCTTTCCCATATAGTGTGCCTTACCACAAACAGATAAGGAAGTGAATGATGAATGAGTATTTTCAAGTTTATTTTTTACATATTCATTTATTAACCCATTTAATAGTAAGCTCATTGCATGCTAACATAAATAGCATCTTTATAAAAGTATAACTATGTTTTGTTTTATAAAAACTACATTTTCCAAATAAAAAAATATTTTTATTAAAGTAATCATTTTAACTTCTTAATTAATATTTTTATTGAAATTGCAAATTCACATGCAATTGTAAGAAAAAATAGTGATCTCTTGTATATTGTCTCATTTCTCACTTCATGGCAAACATTTTATAAATTATCACAGTGAGAGTATTGGCAATGATGTAATCCATCGATTTTATTCAGCATTCCAACTTATACTTGTCCTCATTTGAGTGTATTAAGTTCCATAAAATGTTGGCACCTGACTACACTTGTATATCAAGATGTTAAACAGTACCAACACCACAAGTATCTATTGTTTTAACATTTTGTAATCATTCACATTACTCTGTCCATCCCTCCTCCCCTGTCCTTGACCACTGATCAACATTAATATCTGTTCCTCAGGCAAAATCCTCTTCAGTTGTGAACCTGGGGAACCAGACCAAAATATAATAGTGAGACAAGCATACAACAGAAATTCCTGTTTCAACAAATTCATACTTGGTGGTGATGGTTCCCAAGGAACTCCAAAGGCTAACACAGTAAATTCTGTCAGACCTTAAGGCAATAGATTAATCCTCTTTAGTTTGATCCTTTCTCCAGTCATTCTGGGACAGCAACATCACCGCCCCCAGTGGAGTAACCCAGCCCCCTTGGCTCAGTGGGACCTTGCTTATACTGTTGATCTCTTCTGAGGTGGTAGTCCTGATCTTTGAAACTGAGTTGGAGGCAGCCTCTCCCTTCCCTGGGCCTATATATTGGGTGGTCCTGTGTCTTGAGTGGCAGCTATATTGACCTCAGACTTTCTTTTAGGGTCCTTCCTCCCATTTCTTAAGGGATATTGCACATTAGTCTGAGCTTATGTAGAATCTAAGAAGCCTAAGTTTTTCTTCATTCTGTCTCACTTTCATAACTTTTAGTTCAAATAGGCAGAACATTTCTTGTGTAATTCCATCTCTATTCCTAGCCACTGCTGAAATGGCTGAATAAATTCATGAGTTGAGTCTATGCTTGCTTTATGCAGTTTTTGCTTAGTTATACCATTCCTATTCTCTTCATAGCAACTTGTCTCATTTTTCACAATATAGATGGGCTAAGGATTTTCCAGATCTACAAGTTCTGGTATCTTTTTGCTTAACCATTCTGTTGTCAATTATCTGTGTCCCCTGTTTTTGTTGCAAGTCATCAGAAGGAACCAAGACACGCCTTCAATACTTTGATTAGAAATATTCTCAGCTAAATATCCAATTTCATCCTTCACAAGTTCTGTTTTCCATAAGACAATAGAAGATGTCACAATACATTAAGGTTATTTGTGACTTTTAATAAAAATTACATTTCCTTCACTTTCCACTAACATAATAACCACTTCCACCTGAGACCTCACAGAATGACCTTTAACATCCACATTTTTATGACCGCATTTTAAGTGTACTCCCCCATACACACTTAAAATACAAATAATACCAATGTGATTAAGGACCTTAAAATGAGATTTTATGTAGTGTTTGACAAAATGTTTCTGTTTCTCTGCCATGTAAAATGGAGCAAGAAAGCCTCTACCAGAAAACACATTCTGGTGTCTTGATCTAGAACTTCCTGACCTCAAGAACTGTGAGAAAATAAATTTCTGTTCCTAATAATTTATCCAGTTTCAGTTATTTTGCTATAGCAGCACAAATGGATTTATCTACACACGTTTATCTCCCACATATATACACAAATAGACACCTACCAGAATTTTGTTCTGATTATTCGTGTATTTTCCAAGAAGATAGAAACTTTCTCTATGGCTTTCTTCTTTTCTTTCTGCCTTCATGACAGTGTCAGTTTTATTCTAACATGCACCACACAATGCTTCCTGACTCTACCCATTATTCAATTCCAAAGTTGCTTTCAGATTATTTTTGTTATTACAATGATATGCCACATCTTGCTACCAATTTCTTAGTTCAGACTAAGTTCAGATGGCTGCCTTTCCCCTATTCTCTCTTGTCCTAGAGAGAAATGGAAATCTCCTGGATGCCTGTTTATATGGTCACCAATCACATCACAAGGACACCATCATGACATCATTTTAATATAATTACTTCCCAAAAGCCCCATCTCCAAATGCCATCTCATTAAGGTTAGGGCTTTAACTTATGAATTTGGTCAGGACACAATTCTGTCTGTGGAAGTATGCTTGAATGAAGAGTATTCAGCTATCAAGCAGTGAAATGTTCTCTATGTCTCCAAGTTTCTTTTAAGCATGTGTTTCTATGAATGAAAGAGACTTGTTTAGCCAAGAAATGTTTCCTCAATTTTATCCATGTTGTATTTTAGCCTGTGTTTGAGATAAGACTTATATATACCTATATAGATATATAGATTGTTTGATTCTAACAAATGTTAGGAAGTCTAGTGCATTTCTCTTTGGGTGGTAGGGGTATTTTTTTTTCTATTATAAAGATTTTATTTTGACTCTTAGAAAGCAAGAAAGATATCTAGGAATCCTTATTGCCCTTTTATAAATCTTGTCTGAGAAAGCTTAGTGTCTCAGATATTTACCTAGACCTACCTGGAATAACATCCATGTGATAGGCAGACAAAGTTGTACACAAAGGATAACATATTCCTTATTGTCACACATTAAAGATGCAAGGCCCATATATTTAACTCAGGTAAAGGAAATAGTTTGCATTTTTCTTTCCTAGGTTATCTAGGATGCAACTAAATTGAACAGTTATTATATAGGCAACCAGGGTCTTGGGTTAAATAAAAGTAGTAAAAATAGATATTTAATATTTTTTTCATTACACAATATTCTGATCAAATCTCATGTAGTACTTTAGAAATGCTAAAATATCTCAACATTTTAAAAACTCTTATCAACCAGAGAGAGAATCCAACATTATGTATCAGTTTGAATCACAGATTGATGGATTCTATTTGCATCAATGATAATAAAGGCATATTACAATGCTCTACCTTTCCCAGCATGTGATATACTTGATCTTTGACTTATTATAAAAGGAAATTTACAACTTCTTCAAAGACATTGCTCATTTCAATAGGAAGATTTTCATGTAGAAAAATTCATTTTTAAAGACTAAGTGACCTTAAAAAATCTTTTCATTAGTCTTTCATGGTCATTATATTGAGAATGTTAAGTTTTAATTTCCCTGACCCATCTACTAAGTCATTCTATTTCTGCTTTTATTATGTTAGACTTCACATGGGTGATATTTTCAAGAAATACAACATCAAGGATATGTGGAAAAAGCAACATTTATTGCCATAAGCACTCTATAGGCATTTGTTTGATGTTTATGCTATAAATTTTTCTCGCTTATGTAAAAATATGGATGAAACAAACTCTTGGGAATGTTAATGTCTGCTAATCTGCAAGTATAAATGGGAAAATGAGCCTATTAGCTAGACAGCTACAAATTTTCCCTCTAATATCATGAGAACTACAATGTTTAAAAAGGCAAGTGTTACTAAAATAAAATAAAAATGGAAAAATTTGTCAATAAACTAATAGGTAGGTATATCAAAAATCATATTTATATCATAAGAATTCATCAATTCCCTCTTAGACCTTTCAAGAGGACATAGTTTCTTATGTGTGACTATATAACTTTAGCTTGGAAGAATTTGACAATCCAAGAACTAAAGGGAGTTGATGAGTTGGATGAAGATTAAAAGAAGACTCTAAAAAGAAAAAAGGGGAATTAACAGAGGAATGAAGGATGACACAGATATTAGACAAGTTACTCAGTGGGTGAATGGTGTAGCCATTTTCTAAGCTTGGGCAGACTTACAGAAGAACATATTATTATAGCAATATCAAATTTTAGACAGTGTTCAGATTAACAAGATTCACTTGGAGTTCTGAATTTGAAGCTCAATGGACAAACCAGAGTTGGAAAGTTTGAGGAAATCTTGAGAGTAGTTGATGTTATTGTTGTTTCCCACAAGCAAGTAAAAACTATTAGCTTCTGGAAGCCTTTCCCCTAGGATCTCTGCCTACATAACCCTGCTACATTGTAGAGTTCTACGTGTTCACCTCAGCCTGAGTCTTATGCCAATCAGAATTGAAGTTGGGTCACAATGTCTGATCACAGTAGATGAGCAGTTAAAGTTGATGAATGAAGCCATGCAGAGTATCTCTTCTGTCACAAGTCTGATGTCTCCTTGGCATAACATGAACCTCTTGGCACCTATGGGATCTTTGGAATGCATCCTTACCTCAACCTGTCTGTATTTACCCAGATCACATGACTGAGTTTGTGCTTACTTTGTACTGTGGGCTCCTAGAGGCCTTGCTAGAACTCTAGACATGTTCAGCTGTATTCTTGCCCTGAGGATCCCAGACTTCAGTTTCAATTAAAATGAATCACCCTTTGAATCTCAGAACTTAAAGTGCTGCCAACCCAATTGCAGATGAATCCAAGTACATATTACAACTTACAAACTCCAGAAGGTTTGAAACACATCATGTGAAACATGTGAGATCTTGTCACTTGCCCAGTTTTCAAATTCCTCATATCACTTAGCAGACTATGGCTTATGGTCAGAATATGACCTTATTTCTTAGCCCCTGAGGTCTACTGGTGTCAGTATTCCTTTGGTTCCAAATAATAGAAATGCAGAAAATGGTGGGGAAGACTTAATGGAGGAACAGAGGAGCATTCCACATCATCAAGAGGCTTGGTACAGGAAACAAGTTATCTCTGGAGATTTCAGGGATTAGAACCAGGAACTCAGTTTTCCCCAGGATTGTCTCTCAATCCTGGCCTTTCACCACCATTCTCTACAACTACATATAGCTTCTTTCCACGCTGTCAGAATATGGTTATATATTGAGCCAGTCTTAAACAATCTCTGCTTAATAATGTCAAATTATTGATTATCCTGGCTTGAGTAACATATCCACACCTAAACCAATCACTTAGTCAAAGAAAATGGAATTATATGATGAAGAGTCCAACCAGAATCATATGGATGTTTGGAAGAAGGTAGATGGTACTATTTTAAGAGGAATGGGAAAAGGTATGCTTAACTGGACAAATATATATATATACAACAGACACATCACTAAGTTTCTAGCATGTCTCACCCCTGTACCCCTGAATCCCTATCAGGCCCAGCACAGATCATTAAAAACTGCAATATCCTGACCCCTCAGACTTCCATCTCTTCTTCACTCCTTCATATTATTTCTTTAAAGTCCTTTGTAACTCATCGAGGAGAGAAAAAAAAATTTATCATATTGGAGCATTCCCTCTGTCATGTAACATTTTACGCTGGCAATAGATTGACTTATTTAACAATAGGGGTTTGGAGTCAGACTAATCTGAATTTATATACTGACTTTTCTCTTACTACCTGATGACCTCACACAAATTCCCTCATGTCTTTATAAAAATGGGGAACTAATATCCATGTTAGAATAACTGTTAGAATTAAAAAATAAATAAAAGGGACTTTTTTCAGGATTTAGGATGAAATGGTATAAGCCCAGGCCGCAGAACTGTAGAATAAACACTTCTTGAAGAAGCCAACCGCAGCTTACAGTTAGATTCTTGGGTACCTCACAGCTCACAACCCTGCCTGGATGGAAGCAGTCTTCATTCTGAAGTGAGTGACAAGGACAGTGAGGACAGGGGACCTCACTGATGCCACAGAAGGGCATATAGCATAATGGCTCTCTGGTAGCCTCACTCCCACTGAGCTAAAAACCAAACCTCCTTTCTGCCAAGAAAAGTCACAAACTGGGCCAGAGCCAGCTGGCTTGTCACAGGAGTTTGGATCTATGTGAAACAATGCTAACCTAAATATTTTTTCCAAATGAAATTTTAAAATAGATGAAAAATTTATGAGATGTATATTTATAGTTTATTAAGGACAAGTGTTATAAAAGAAAGGGCTCTTATTGCAAACAATGCGGCATGAAGGATTTAGGTTAAATATAGAGAATTTTCCAACAATGTAAATCATTATTCAAGTGGCTCCTGATCAAAAGCTTTTGTGTAGAAGTGGGAGGTTTATGGAGAGGGAATTCTGGTTTATTCAGGAATTGATCTAAATCACCAAAGAGCCAAATTCTTTCTCTCCAATTACATTCTCAGCCTGTTTGCTTTTGCCCTCAGGCCTTTTCCTTCAGGAACTCAAGCTAACTAGTCACCAATATTAACACACCCATCCCTAATCCCAGAAGGAAAAAGTGGGTGTTTATGGGTTTTTCTGCTCAGACTACCATAACAAAATACCAAAGCCTATGTAGCTTAAACAACAGACATTAATTTTCTCATAGTTTGGAGGCTGAAAATTCATGATCAAGGTACCAGAAAATATTATTTCTGGAGAGTCTCTCTTCCTGACATGTAGGCACCTTTTTTTTCTTTTTGTTTTTGCTTTGGCTGTTTTATTATACAGCCTCTATGCTCTATGCTAGCATTGACAGGGAGAGCTCTGGTGTCTCCTACTCTTCTTCTAAGGATACCAGCCTCCTGGATTAGGGTCCTACCTTAAGACCTCCTTTGACCTTTATTACCTACTTATGAGCACCATCTCTAAATACAATCACATTGGAGTGTTGGCTTTTAAGATATGGATTTGGGGAGGGACACAATTCATCCCTTAACACTTTACTTATATCCCTTTTAAAATGTGAAAAAAAAAAAAATCTCAGAATTCCTAAGCCAACTTTCATCCCCACCAGCAAGGGAAATAATTTTATAACACCCATTTTTTTTGTCAGAACCAGGGTGGGTTTGGCCTCCCCTTAATTACCTGAATACCCAAAGAATGAATGAAATCTGCCTTTGTTAGCAAAGAAGGAGAAAGGCTTGTAGGGAGGTAATCAACTGCACTGGGTACCATGAACATCATTTTTTAAAAATGAATGTTTAAGAGGTTCTGTGCATCTAAAAGTAAAGGGAGGGAATGGACTAAGCAAAGAGAAAATAAGAGCCAGCTCAATGTTGGAGGCTGTAGTCAGGCTACAGTTCTGTACTTGTACTTTCAGACAAAAATATTAACCTTTTCTTCAAATTCAATACATATTAAATTATATATAATGTGTTATAATTTAATGCTTTATATATAATTTAATGTTTATATACAGTGTTTGATTATATAAATCAAAAGCTTTGACTTGGTTTGATGAAACAATAAAGATTAAATTTTTAAGAGGGATATTCTCTTTCTCAAAGTAACTTCGTGTGTTCCATGCCTTCATATATTCATATTAGCACAATGGAATCACTTTCTGCAGATGCATGTCTAAGAAAAAAAATCTTTGACAGATAGAGATTTGCATTTGAGGAAAGGGCGAAAACACTTGACAGCTATGAAGAAAAAAAGATTATAGTAGAAAAATTGTCACCAACATAGAAGTTGCATTTTAGAACTGGATACTTCAAAGATATTCTGTTCCGAGTGAAGTAGCCAGACATAGAAATGTAGGAAAGAGAAAGAAGTGGCTACAAGGTAACCATGTCTCTTTTAAAAAATATACCTACAGTTAATATTAGGCAAAGAGAAGAGAAATCATTTTTTCTTACTTATACTTGCTAATCCACATAGTCCTTTTTTCACAGATCAGAACTCAGAGCAAATATGCTTTATATGTGTGTTTATTTTTTTAAAAAATCTTTACCAATAATCTCAATTTTTAAATAAAATACTGAGTTGTAATTTACATATAGTAAAATCCATTCTGTCTAGTTTTACAGTTAGATGAGTTTTGACATATGTATAGAGTTGTGTTACCATGACCATAATCAAGATATGGAACACAACCATCAACTCATACTAGTTCCTTCATGTCCTTTGACAATCACCTTTCCGTGCCTAACCGAGCTTTGGCTAAGAGCTCTGCCTCCATGGTTTGATTTCTGCCTGTATCGTTTTACCTTTTCCACAGGTCATGGTGTGCATCCTCTTAGAGCAGACTGTGCTGCCTTTTGGATTTTCTTTGGACTGAATGTTTGTGTTCCCCAAAACTCATATATTGAAGCCCTAATCTTCAGTGTGCTGTTATTTGGCGTTGGGCCTCTGGAATAGGATAGGATTAGGTGATAAGGTGGAGCTTTCATGAAAGGGACAAGTGCTTCAATGAGAGACACAAGAGAGCTTGCTTCCTTTCTCACCCTCTCTGCTCTCTGCCATGTAAGGAGATAATGAAACAATAGTTGTCCACAAACCAGGAATAGGGCCCTAACCAAAATGCCTGATCAGTGGGCACCGTGATCTCCCCATTCTGGAAACGTGGGAAATAAATGTTGTTTAAGTCACCCAGACTAATAGCATTTCGCGATAGCAGCCAAAAGTGACTTAAGACTTAAACTAATAATAAGAAATGGGGTTTTACAGTAACAAATACCCAAAAACGTGAGAGTAGGTTTGGAATGAGTTAATAGGTAGAGGGTGAAAGAGTTCTGAGGTTCATGCAAGGAAGAGTTAGCACTGCTGTGGAGGAAACTTAAAAAGCAGTCCTGGTGAAGGCTCAGAAAGAAAAGAGGAAAGCTGTAGAGAAATCTCCTGTCTTCTTATAAACAGTCATGGAGAGAATGTTCATTGAAATATGGTGGACAAAGCCCAGTCTGATAAGCTCTCAGGCAGAAGTGAGGAACATATTGAAAGTGGGAGAAAGGCAGTCTCTGTTTTACTGTGGCAAATGACTTGGCTGGACTTGTCGACTGTGTAAACCATGCCTTTATTTAGACACCAGATCAGCCAATGCCCTGATCTTAGACTTCCAGCATCCAGAACAGTGAGAAATAAATCGCCAAATTGTTTTCTAGAGTGACTTTATTATTTCGCATTCTCCTAAGCAACATAGAAGAGTCCTAGATGCCCTCTCATTGTCAGCACTTGGTATTGTCTGTCTTTTAATTTTCGTAGTAGTGTGAATTGGTATATCCTTAAGGTTTTAATTTTCATTTCTTAATGGCTAATAATATTATATAGGTAATTTTTAAAAATTATCTATCTTGGAAGATTTTCTTGGATTCTATAGAAAAGAGAGACAGGAGTGGAAGATGGGGAAGGGGGGAAGAAAGAGAGAAGAAGGGAGATAAGTTTGGAGTAAATGCTAGAAACCTGTTTATTTCACAGAGGTCAAGTAGAAGAGAAGGGAATGTAAAGGGGGAAGCCCAATGAGGGGGGAGAAATGTTGGAACCAACTTGTGTATTATTAGAAAAATAACACACTTATATATAAAATCATGGGTATGTCAAAATAAAGTGAGACAATATGTTAATATTCTACTACTACCACAACAAATACCTGAAATAACCAACTTTAAAATGGAAAAAGTTTATTTTGGCTCATAGTTTTGGAGGTACAAGTTCCTGATCAGTTAACACCTTTTCTTTTGGGACTGTGGGAAAGCAATATATCATAGCGAGAACATAAAACAGAGAAAGCTATTAATCCCATGGTGTCCAGGAAACAGAAAGACAGTAAAGGACTAGGGTCTCAATATACCCTCTAAGGGCATGTTCCTGATGACCTCACTTCCTCCCACTGGGTCCTACTTTTTAAAAATTCCACCACCTTCTTACAGTTTTGTGGGCCTGGAACCAAGCCCTTAACACATGGGCCTAGAGGGGATACTCTGGATTCAAACTATAACAAGAAGTAAAGTTATATACTGAACATAATTTGCATAAATTTTAACAGTGAAACTTAGAATAGTGCTTAGAAGATAATTTGACAGATATTTGGAGGTCAAAGCAGATTGCTAAGAAATTGACATCATAGGTCAGGACATAATTATGGAGAAATCAAGATGCAAGCCAGGAGCAGGGAAGCTGTAAGAGTGACCTCATGCTGATAATGAGAGTCTTCTCTAAGAATCTTTCATTTATGTCTTGTTTTTCGTCTTGTGTCATGAAATATTTCCGAACACACAAAGGGACTGCACTGAACAGATGAATGAACAAATGAATGACAGCTCAAGTTTTCTAATTTTATTTTATTTTATTTTATTTTTTGCAGTTGGAGGGGGTGTTTTTTGGTTTTGTTTTGGTAGTCCTCAGAAATGAATTCAGAGGAACTCTACCATTAAGCTACATCCCCATCCCTTTTTCTTTTTGATTTTTGAGACAGGGTCTTGCCAAGTTGCCAAAGACTAACCTCAGACTTGTGATCCTCCTGCCTCAGTCCCCCAAGTGACTAAGTTTACAGGCATGTACCACCATGTCTGGCTCTAATTGGGTTTAAGTGGATCCAGAAATAGGAGAGGACTCCATATTGTTCACCAATAGTGAATTGATGTCAAATATTCTGAACTGTTGGTGACTAATGAAATATTGACTAGATGAATTTCAATATCCCTGAGAAAACATATTTTAATATGTTTAATATTAATATTAAAGTTAATATTTTAAAGTCAATATTATATAATTATCTTGTAATTATCACTATATCCTGAAGTTTGAATTTACACACACACACACACACACACACACACATGTGTACATGCACACACAGAAGTATATATAAAACATAGCATACCTTTAATTTAATTCAGATGGGAAAAATACAAGCAATGTTGTGACTGATGGCTCTTCTTTTTAATAGCTATATATGCCTAGAATCTTGAGTAACTTAAAGAAAAATGAGACTAATATGTTTCTCAAAATATTGATGGATTTTATTGATGTCTCAATACCCACTGGCATTATGAAAGTGAGTCAAAATCTATCTCAAGACTATCATGTAGAAGTTCTAACAATGATATTATTGATTTAAATCCTTCCCCTTAATATACTTTTCTATTTCTGTCCCCCCATCTCATTATGAAAATGCATATTTTTCTTGTGTTATGGAAAACTCGCAGGGAATTTTGTATTTTTATTTTATTTCTTTTTCAAGGGGGATGGGAATCTCTTATTCCATTCTTTTACTTGCATAAATCAGTTCATCAACCAATTAGTCACGATATCCTTAAGGTCCCTGTGTCCTGCCCTTCAAAGTTCGTAGCCATATATTAAAAATTCAGATATGGGCATCTTTATATATAGCAGGCTGGAGTTAGACATTAGCTTTGAAGAAAATAGTTAAATCAGAAAGGTGTAAAAATCTTAGGCAGGGAAACCAGAAGAAAAAGGAAAATAATTATTCAAAGTTGCTGTTAAAGTCAGATACAGTTGTAGTTTTTGAAGGTGAAAATTTATCCCTCTGAGAAGTCCAGGGTTATACAGTGATTCTAGAATGCCAAGGGTCCCGTTCTTTTTCTGGCCACTCTGCAGGTTGACTTTCCAACTCTGAATTTGTAATGGCTGCTCCAGCTCCTATTGTCACACTCCCACTGCATCTAACTTTAAAGGAAAAGAGGAAATGGGTCCCACAATACATCTCTGCTGTTTGTTCGAACGACCTATCTTACAGACATCAGATTTATTTACATTTTTTTTCAAGTGAATTGCTTTTTATTTTTTTGAGCTAAGTAATAATTTTTTTATTTCAGTTTTTTTATTTCTGTAGACTGCATTTTGATTTATTGTACATATATGGGGCACAACTTTTCATTTCTATGGTTGTGCATGTCGTAGATTCATACCGTATTCATACATGTACATAGGGTAATGATATCTGTCTCATTCCACCATCTTTCTTACCCCCACTCCCTCCTCCCTTTCATTTCCCTCTAGGTAATCTAAAGTTCCTCCATTCTTCTCTCACCCCCCTCCCCACCAACCCAATTATATATCATCATTCACTTATCAGGGAAAACATTCAGCCATTGGTTTTGGGGGTTTGTTTTATTTCACTTAGCATGATATTCTCCAATTCCATCCATTTATCTGCAAATGCCATAATATTATTCTTCTTTATGGCTGAAAAATATTCCATTGTGTATATATACCACAGTTTCTTTAGCCATTCCTCTTTCAAAAGGCAGCTAGGTTGTTTTACACTTCTTTAGCCAACACCCTGTCACATGTCTATGTCAAGCCTTGAAAGAGACTGGAAAATATAGTTTTAAAGTGGATATCAAATGTGTATACTGCATTTTTATAAACACTATTGAAAAGAAGAATGGTGGCTAGAAGGACAAACAGTTGTCTCTGCAATATATCATCCAACTGTACAAACAAAATGCTTGAGAGACATCGTGACCCCTTCCACTTCCCTTCCTTGGAGAGGTAGACCATTACCAAGTCCTGTAGGCTTTATCACCTATATTCCCTGTTCACTCCTCATATCTCTCCCTGCCCACTCCTCATTCTACACCAATTTATCAATGAATCTTGCCTGGACCCATAAAATATCTCCATAATTCATTTCCTTCTAGCCTTCTAGTGTAGAGACTTTCTATACTCTGTTCTCTATTTTTCATTCAAAAAGAGTAATTGTTTCATAATTCAGATATGTTCATGTTATCAATTGATACAAAATTTTCTTAGATAACATAAAGCATGCAGGTTCCATTAAGGTAAGAACTGTGTTTGACTTTTGTCATTATTATCTCTCCAGTGCCTCGCACAGAGTAAATATGCCATAAAAAGTACAAAATTAATTTAATATGTGAAATCATTTAGTGATTTTTTTTTTACTTTAAGATCAGGAAAAAGAAATATTTACATAATTCTGAGGAGAATGGTACTGTATTAGAAACTGATGTCAATGTATCAATAAACATGAAGTTGAGGCCCTCTCTCCCAAGTTTCTATCTGAGGAAAAAAATATATTTGTAGGGTGGAAGATTCATAGTTAATTCAGTCAAGATAAGAGATGCTAAATCTATGATTCTTAGAGCAACTATAATTGTCAATCATTCCTTTTGACAGGTTTCAATGGTGCATCAATTTCCTTGATAAAATTTTGCATGCCTTTTCAAAGTATTTTGTCAATTGAAAGTTCTCTTTCCACAAATTTCAGCATTTCTAAATTGATTTCCTATGGAAAGTTCATTTTCCATATGTAAAAATGTAATTAAAACTTTAATCTTTTTGAGAGCTATTTATCAAGATGATATTGTTAAGAAACCTCAAGTCACACCCATCTATGGCTAATCTACTCTGGAGACAGCTGATTTTCTCAAATGTTACAGTATCAAGAAAATGCTGCTTTTTGTTAAAATGTTGATGAAAATTTCAAACCTAATTTTTGGCAATTCTGTTTTTATGTTTATATATGTTTATATATTAAAACCATGATTTTATGTTCAACCATAAAATAGTATAAAAATAACAATGTAAAATAGGATAGTATATGATTTCTTATCAAGAATTGACTATAAGGCCAAATATTATATTTCTAAAATTCTACATCTATCCTTGAAAAATACAAATCAGATAGAAAACTTGATTTATATTGTATTGCAATTTCAATTGATGATAATACCCATTAATTATTTGAGTGAGTGTGCATACTTATTGAGATGTGTCAGAAGTAAGTGTTAGATCTTAATGGATTTCATCTTACTTTCTTCCAAGTTATTTGGAAACAGGTTTGATTCCACACATTAAAAAAGCATTTTATTATGTAGTAACATTTTCAGGTCACTTGAAAATTGTTATTATATTTGAAAAGGTAATTTGTCATTATCATGTTCAAAAAAGGATTTATTAAGCAACTAATTATGCATAAATAAGCTGGGAGAGAGCAAAGTTATATAAATGTGAATTACAAAATTGCATAAACACAGAAAAGTAAAGATAAAATACTGAATTCATTTATATCAGAAAGGCTTTTACCCTGCATTTACCAAAGCTACATCCATTAAGTTCATCCTAAGTTAGGTCATAGAGCAGGAGAGTCTGGGAGCCTACAGTCTGTATGGGACTTGGATGGGCAATCAGATGTTTTTCTCCTTTCACAAATAAGGGAGTAGAAGTGATCAGGTAGACCTGGCAGTCCTGTTCAGATTAGAATGGTAACATAATTTTACCAAATTGGCAATTATCCACTGTAATTAAGTCATCTTAACAAAGTTAAACATTTTACTGTCTTTTTATGTTTTTTTTCCTAACAATAGTCCTTTTGTATTTCCTGTAAAGATAGTCTATGTATCTTAACATATATCTAATACTTATCTGAATTTTGAAGACTGTCACCATCACAGTTTTATGTATCCTTGAAATTTAGCTTGGTATAAGCTTCCATTAATTATTAAAACTCCCTTCAATGTATGTAACATCAACTTTCATTTTACTGTTATGAATATTTTTAATAACAGAAATGTTATTGTTAAACATTTTTATAATAATTTTAGTTTTAAAAAAGCACTCAGTTCCATTACATGAAAGGAAAAAAAATCAAAGTTCAGACTTTCGGATTCAACTGACTTCAATTATATGAATAATGTTTGATGATTTTAATCACCAGGTACACTTACTTTTCTCTTCAGGCTCATCGATGACCCCTCACACAAGTCAGTGTCTACATCATCAACCACTCTTTATTGAGGCAAAAATATAGAACACTGTGCAAAACAATAGGAAGTCAAAATGATAAGTAATATGATCAGTAATATCTTTCACAAAGCATTTACATATATGTAAATATATATATACATATATGTATATATATATATATGGAGAGAGAGAGAGGGAGGGAGGGAGAGAGATCTTTTGTGGTTTCAGAGTTGTACTTCAAAAGTACAGAAGTTATGGAGAGAAATCATAAAAATTGTGGTAGACACAATTGCTCACCTACCACAAAGCACAATATTTTCTTTCCATCTTGAACCCAATTTGGTTGATACAGCAATGTGCCCAGCCCAAGGGAAAGTATCAGTTTTCCCAAAATACTACTTTTAAGTAAACTTTTTTCCTAACCAAGTGCTCTATTTTTTTATTTCAAAATTATAATTGGATTGAACTTCAGAATTATTTATTTATTTATTTATTTATTTATTTATGGTCCTGGGAATTGAGCCCAGGGGTACATAACCACTGAGCCACAACCCCAGCCCTTTTTAATATTTTATTTAGAGCCAGGGTCTCTGTAAGTTGCTTAGGACCTTGCTAATTTGCTGAAGCTGGCTTTGAACTTGCAATACTCCTGCCTCAGCCTTTTGAGTCACTAGGATTACAGGTGTGCACCACCACACCTGACTGAACTTCAGAAATATTGACAAGAGCACAAGTAACACAGAAATCATAGGATGAATTCCAGTGTGGAATGTGATCATATATTAAACTGTGTTAATCAGATCATGCATGAAATCTGTACTGAAGAAACATACGTAAATGACACCGAACAATATATTAAGGACACTTTTTGGAGCAGCAAAATCTTCAGTGAGTAGAACCCTTCTGAACATCAGGTCATGTTTGCTAGTCTTGGCACTCACAACTCTTGTTCAACATTATGTCCCTGTAATGGTGACCAGAAAAGAAATGAGTACACCTTGGTAAGTGTGACCATTCCAGGCTCAGAAGTAGTCTAAATTAATCATGGCAATCCTGCCCTTTTTGCCAGTTTCTGACCTACATGCAGCCATATGATCTAGATCTCACTAATTATTTGTCCAAGACAAATAATTATGTAGCTCTTACGTGTTTTTCCTGGGAAGCTTTGTGCTTCCTAACAAAAGGCAGGTGCTCAGAAACAGAGGAACAGGTAAAGAAAATGTGGCATGTATATACAGTGGAGTTTTACTCAGTCATAAAGAATTATGAAATCATGACATTTGCTGGTGCTCAGATGGACCTGGAGAACATCATGCTAAATAAGCCAGGCTCAGAAAATCAAGGGGCGAATGTTTTCTCTCATATGTAGAAGCTAGAGCAAAGTAAGGGGGAAAAAAGAGTGGGGGGGATCCCTTGAAAATAGAAGGTAGATCAGTGGAGCAGAGAAAGGGGACTGAAATGAAGGGAAGAGGGACAGGAAAGGAGAGGAAAGTTGAAATGTAATTGACTACATTATGTACACATATGAATACACCACAGTGAATTTCATACATATGTATATCTATAATGCATTATATATAATGCATTTTATATATGTACATATAATGCTTATAGATATGCATATATGTATATAGACATATATATGAATCACTAAATTTTAAAAAGATGTAAGCATTAGTGAAAGAACCTTGTCTCTTCTATTCTTCCAGCTTTGGATATTATAGAGAAAATATGGAATATCTGGAATATTAGCAAAAAGTTTGACCGTAAGAAACCTTCATGCTGGGAATGATATAGCCAGATAAAATTGCCTAGGTCCTTGAATACATTGCTGAATCACTGAAATATGCTTGGAAGATATGTGAAGGTGTTTATTCTTTAAGATTTAATTAACCAGGTTATCAGTTACATGCTGATGAATTCAATATAGAATGATTTGTTACATACCTAATACATTTTTGTGTTAAATATTTTCCTATGAACTTCAATTTTAGATGATTTTACAAATGTTGTGGCCCCAAAAAGTGTATTATAAACATGCCATAATAAAAAGAATGTAAATTAAAAGTATTTATAGTAATTTTTCATGAAAATGAATTTTTGATTACGGCAGGTAAAGCTCAAAGGACACCTTAGAGGATGCTTAAGCATACATTTACTCCAATCACCCTCATTTGCTTTATATTTTATTATAAAAGTGTCTTCAAATAGCACAGCTTCAGCCAGAACACTTGCATGATATAGAAATTCCTCACCTCCAAGACATCCCATTCCATTTTAGGACAGCTTTCATCACGAGAAAATGTGCTTCCTGCCTATTTCAAATCAGGCTCCCTATTGTTTCCCCTGCTATTGTTAATATGTTTGAAGCTTAAGAAGAAAAAGAAAAAATCTTTTTTCTCTTGCTAACAAGTTCTAATCAGTGAAGGTTAACAATAAGAAGGCAAAGATAACTTGTGGGATGAACCTGAAATATGAGATGTCAGAGAATTCCAACCTGGCATATAAATGCTAAATGACCTTGTACATCTCCTGCTAAGCCTGTTTGGCCTTCAACTCACCATCCATCCTTTGCCCTTTTAATATAATTAAACCTACCCTCCTCAAGCTCTAAAAATGAACAACACTCTGCACGTGTCCATAATTATTTTTACCAGGGACTAAAAAAAGTGGCAGGCATCCTCCTGCTTCTGTTCATGCTGAAGTGCAATTTGTTGATTGAAAAATGTTGGTCTATACAGTGCAATACAGGCTGGAAAAATTCATTATGCCACCATAGCTCTTATACAATGATTTTAATATTTAAAAATAGAGAGCCCAACTTTCAACTCAGAGGTAAATTGAATAAGGTCATTTAGTGTTTATAAAACAGTGACTAATCATGTCATCAAACAACTCCTACATTCTAAGTGATGCACATGTAATTTTTCAACCAAAACTGATTATTTTGTTTCTGTTACACTGTCATTTGTGTCTCACAGTAGGCTGTTATTAGCAACCTGAGAGGCATGCATTTCAACTCTTGTCAATTTGGAAAAAAATTAAGGTCTTAAGTTTTATCATGTTCAAGTATTTGGAAAAATATACAATGAGACAAATTATTAATGAAAACAAACCTATGCAAAACCATTTCTTCCTTTCTCGAAATGACTTATAGTTCTTAATGATGAATAGTGCAAACTTACTTTGGTGAATTGAAAATTAAAAAGAGAGGTGGATCTTTAACTTGAAGTAATTGTTCTAAGATTAGGAAATAACTTTAATCCTAATAAAAATAATTATATATAATGCAAGTTGCCTTAATTTTTCTGGAAAGAATGTTAACTTGTAAATAACAGAAGGAAACTTTTTTCATGCATGTTATCAGAGTATTGATCCTGTGTGAGACATGAACTAGAAGATGAGCATAAGTATTAACCATTACCAATAGAGTATAATTACAATCTCTCATATTGGATTATCACCATAGCTAAAGACAGACATCACCTTTGAAAAAAAATATCTAGTAATAAACATGACCACTGTTACTATTATAACTATGTATACATGAATCATGTGAATAAGATTGACAGGACTAAAGCACATAAACCAACACGAAAGTCCAGAGTAGAATTCTAGACTTCATCCAGACAATGGTCAGGGTGAACTGGATGGACAGAAAACTAGATTGGATGTTACCGCAGAGGCAGTGAACCTGAAAACATATCAGTAGATGTTCTACCAATCTGAAGAAGGGAGAGAAAAAATGGATATTTTAAAAATGACTAGTGCCTCTGGACCCATGGGACAATATCAAAAGAATATTTGAAGTCTAGAAAAAAGAGGAGAGAAAGGATGGGAAAGTGGAGAAATAAAGGTAAAAATTCCCGTCTTTGGTGAAAAACATAAATTCATATTATTCAAGATGATTCACAAGCCCTAAGCAGAATAAGTACAAAGAAAACCAAAACTTGGCACATTATAGTCAAACTGTATCAATAGAATTGGAGGGGAGATTCTTGGAAGCAGCCAGAGAAAACAGTCTATCTATGGGCCATAGAACAAATGTTGATACATGTAAGTGGACTGATACAATGTGGCCCATACTCCCTGACTAAAAAGAGATTAAATTAGTAATCAATAGCACAAAAAGTCTCAGGAAAAATCAATTATGTATAAATTATACACTTTAATACAAAGAAGGATTGAGGGAATTATGAACTATTTGCAAATTAATATGAAGTAAAATCCAAAAAGACAAAATTTGTGTCTAAACAAATTTAGACTTACAACTAAAGTGGTATTTAGTCTTACAATTAAAGCAGTATTTAGGAGGAAATGTATGTGGAATTTTAAATGCTTATAACACAAAATGTCTAAATAAATAACTTTAGAAATTATAAAAGGACATCAAAATAAATCTAATGTATCAGAAAAAGGAACTGCATAGGTTAGAGCAAAAATCAGTGAAATAGAAAACAGATACACCATACAGAAACTTAGCAAAGACATAGCTGGTTTTATAAAAAAAAAAAAAGTCAAGAAAATTGACACATACTTACTGAGACAGAAAGCAAAAGCAAAAATAAGAGAGAACCTCAATTATCAATATCATGAATGGAAGCAATATTATCACTATTGATCTTCTAAGGGAATATTGTGAACAGCTATTTATGTCAACAAAATTCAACCATTTAGATGAAATGGAGCAGTATATGAGAAATTAGGCAGTAACAGGGGCTGGTTATGCAAGTATCAGAGAATTAGAGGAAAGCAGGTGGTCAAACAACCGATGCAGAAGAGAGCAGAGAAAAACTAAAATGAATTTAGATGTTTTCTGTATGTAGAAAAATTAAATTTTAATGCTTCCTGATGGGACCTATAGGTATAAACAGAAAAGAGAAAGCTATCTTTAGGAGAAATTCCTCCAGGAAAGTGGAAATTTCTTGTCATCAGCAAGGGTGACTGTCCTTCAGTTATGTAGGAAGTTAGATTACAGGATTCTAATTGATTTAGGAGAAATTCCATTGAGTTAAAAAAAAAAAAAAACTACAAGAAATTAAAACGTCCCCAAAACACCAGAGAGTAGAGTAAGAGAATTTTTTTTATTCCCTATTTAAAGATTGCCTAAAGAGTATTTTGATTCATATAATGGCCAATTCTACAAAGTTCTGCAACTAATTCTAGGTCTAAAATCTGTTACTTTGTATAATTCTTTTATTTGTTTTCTTACCTGTTAACAAATTATTTCAAATTCAGCATTTTTAAATGATTCACATTGCTTTCTCCAAGTTTCTGTAGGTCAGTAGTGGAGGCACTGCTAAACTGGGTCCTCTTAGTGCCTCTCATGGTTGAAATCAAGGTATTAGCTGCTCTGTGTGCACTTGTGGCCCTGAAGGTCTGGAGGAGTTGACTTCCTTGTAGTTAGTGGAATGATATGCTCATGTCCTTGAAGGGGTCTTCTCAACTCCTTGAAGTCTTCCCAATTCCTTGGCCCTCTCACAAGCTCTCAGCATGGTAGCATGCTCCTTTGAAGCCAGTGGAAGCTTGTCTTGCTGCAGTGGCCACAGAGAGCTTCATGTAATTCAGTGTAATCAAGGCATGGCATCTTGTCAAGTTTCTTTCTCTGTGTTGACTAGAGACAAATCTTAGGTTTTGTCCATACATAAGAAAGTTTAAAATCATTAGAGTTACTGAAGAATTCAGTCTACCAAGTTATCAAAAAATAAGTCATTACAATGTAGGGATAGTAAATGTTAATAAAACTAAAATGCATATTTGTGTTTGTGTTAGATGATTTGACATGCTTTTTCAGACCCCAGCAGTCCATTTTCAATGCTCTAAACCTAACTTTGTAACTTTTTTGTATTGACCTGCCTTATATCAGACTTACATTTCAACTTTAGAGATTTTAAGGAAATCTTGAAAAAATCTTGAGAAAAATTTGAAGTGAGACAAAATTTCTAAAATATAAGAGGTTTACAGTTTGTGTAGAATCTTTAATCAATGATATACACACATTATCAAAGAATACTACTGAAAAATATTAATAATTTTAAATAGTTTTGTTAGAGTATAGACTATAGCTCAGTGGTATTAAATACATTCATGATGTTGTACAGTCATCACCACCATTCATTTTCATATCGTTGTTCAACATGAAAACTGAAACTTACGCTGATTAAACAGTAACTGGTATGTCTTGTGTCCCCAGTCCCTGGAAGTCACCATTCTTAATTTCTGCCTCTGTGATTTTGGAGATTCTAAAAAACACATCTAAATGGATCATACATTAGTTTGTGTGACTGGCTCATTACATGGAGCATAATTTGTGTTGCAGCAGATGAGAATTCCCTTCCTTTTCCATTGTCTCAGTCCATATCTGCTATGATTAAAACATAAAGTATTTCTCACAATTCTGACGGATGGGAAATCCAAGATCAAGGTGCCAGCAGATTCAGTGCCTGGTGAGGGGTGGTTCCTTATTGTTGCATCCTCAAACATAGGAAGGACAAAGATGATGAATGATTGTCCATGGCCGAAGAGATGTACAGGGAAGTTGTGCCTTGTCAAACTCTTAGACAAAAGCTGTACATCTTAACACTGTCATATTCACTGTCATTTACCAACAGATAGACTTTGGCTCATGTGTTATTTTATTTTATTCTATTATTATTGTTATTATTGTTATTATTATTAGTGCTGTTATGGCCTCCCCTCTCCCATTCCATTTCTCTACTAGACTTGCTTTTACTCATCTGTTTACATTTGATTGGTCTTTATGTTATCCTCTCCTTCCCTTCCCCTTTCCTTTACTTCACTCTTGCTCCAGCATATGAGAGAAAACATTCAACCTTTGAGTTTCTGAGTTTGGCTTATTTAACTTAGCTTGATAATCTCCATTTCCATACATTTATTGGAAAATGATCTCTCTCTTTTTTTATGGCTGAGTAAAACTCCAGTGTGTGTGTGTGTGTGTGTGTGTGTGTGTGTGTGACAATTTCCTTTTTTAAAAAAGTTTTACAGACTTCATTTTGATTCATTGTACACAAATGGGGTGCAAATTTTCATTTCTATAGTTGTGCATGGTGTACATTCACACCATTTGTGTTAAGCATACATGTACATAGGGTAATGATGTCTCTCATTCCATTTTTCATATCCCTTCCCCCTCCCCCTCTCATTTCCCTCTTCGTAATCTAAAGTTCGTCCATTCATCTCTCACTTCCGGCCCCCCCACAACCTGATTCTACCTCATTCCACTTATCAGGGAAAACATTCAGCCTTTATTTTGGGGGGATTGGCTTATTTTACTTTGCATAATAATCTAATAATTCCATCCGTTTATCTGCAAATGCCATAATATTATTATTATTTATGGCTGAGTAGTACTCCATTGTGTATATATACCACAGCCTCTTTATTCATTCATCTGTTGAAGGGCATCTAGGTTGGTTCCACAGTCTAGCTATTATGAATTGAGCTGCTATAAACATTGATATGGCTGTGTTACTGTAGTATGCTAATTTTAAGTCCTTTGGGTATAAACTGAGGAGTGTGATAACTGGGTGAAAAGGTGGGTCCATTCCAAGTTTTCTGAGGAATCTCCACACTGCTTTCCAGAGTGGCTGTACCAATTTGCAGCTCCACCAGCAATGTAAAAGTGTGCCTTTTTCCCCACAGTCATGCCAGCCTCTATTATTGCTTGTGTTTTTGATAATAACCATTCTAATTGGAGTAAGATGAAATCTTGGAGTTGTTTTAATTTGCATTTCTAAAAGCTAAAAGAATTCACAAATATAAAGTGTCACAAGTTCTTAGTCCACTCATCTATTGACTAGGATCTGAGTTGATTCCATAATTTAGCTATTGTGAATTGTGCTGCTATAAACATTGAAAAAGCTGTTTTAGCTTTTTCATATACAGATTTTAGATTTTTTAGGAATATACTCAGGAGTGTGATAGCTGAGTCATATGGTTGTTCCACCCCTAGTTTTTTGAGGAATCTCCATACTGCTTTCCAGAGTGATTGTGCTAGTGGCAGTCCTACCAACAATGTACAAGTTTGTCTTTTTCCCCAGAAACTTACCAGCATCTCTTTCTTGTTCATATTCTTGATCATTGCCATTCTGCTGGAGTGAGATGAAATCTTAGTGGAGTTTTGCTTTGCATTTCGCATGCTTTGTGGAGATGTGGAACATTTTTTCAAGTATTTGTGGGCCATTTATGTTTCTTCTTTTGAGAAGTTTCTGTTTAGTTCTTTTGCCCATTATTTGGGGTTTTTTTTGTTTGTTTGTTTGATTTGTCTTGGTTTGGTTTTGGTGTTAATTTTTTTCACTTCTTTGTATATTCTGGATATTAATCCCATGCCACAAGAGTAGTTGACCAAGATTTTCTCCCATTCTGTAGGTTCTCTTCTCATGCTCTTTAATCATTCTCTTTGCTATGCAGAAGCTTTTTAGTTTAATTGCATCACACTTATTTATTCTTGGTTTTATTTGTTGCATTTTGAGGGGTCTGGTTAAGGACATTAGTGGCAGCACCTATAGGACAGAGCAGTGACCCTATATTTTCTTCTAGCAATTGTAAAGGTCTGGTCCAATTCCTAAGTCGTTGATCGATATCAATTTGAATTTTGTGCAGGGGAAGAGGTAGGGTCTAGTTTTATTTTTCTACATATAGCTATCCAGTCTTCCCAGAAGTGTTTGTTATAAAGGCTGTCTTTTCTCCAAAAAATAGTTTTGGGCATCCTTGTCAAGTATCTGACAGCTATAGGTATATGGATATTTCTCTGTGTCTTCTATTCTATTCCACTGGTCTTCATGTCTTTTTTAATGCTAATACCATGCTGTTTTTTGTTACTATAGCTCTGTAGCATGATGTCATATCAGGTATTTTGATACCTCCTGCATCACTTTTCTTGCTTAGTATTGCTTACTGAAGAAAGTAATTGATTACCATAGCTTTATAGTAATTTAGAAATTAGGAAATGTGAATCCTGCCACTTTGTTTTATTTTGAAATTGTTTTGGAAATGTGTGGGTCTTAGGAGATTATATGAATTTTAGTTTTTCTATCTCTGAAAAAAATCATCAGAATTTTGGTAGGGATTGCTTTGAATTTGTAGATTAATTTGGATATATATATATACATATATATATATATGTATTCCATTTCCTTCTAATATATATATTCCCCCTCCTCGGATTCAATCAAGCATGGATTAAAAATGTAATTAGATCTGTTCATTGTACAAATATTTTATCTCCTTGTTAAGGTTAATTCTCAAAAAACAGTTTGATGTTGTTAGAAATATAATTGTTTTGTGATTTTCTTTTCTGGATTGTTCATTGTTAGTATATAGGAATGCAACTTGTATCTATGTATTGACAAAGTATCCTGCTACTTTGCTGAATGTCTGCATTTGTTCTAACAGAGAGTTTGCAGATTCTAGGGTTTTCTACTTCTCCCTTTTCAATTTGCACTTTCTCTCTCTCTCTCTCTAAATATATATATTTTAACCTAATTGTTTTGACTAGAACTTGCAGTACTGGGTTGAGTAGAAGCAGTAAAAGCAAGTATACCACCTTTTTCCTGATCTTAGAGGAAAAATTTTCAGTCTGTCAACATTGAGTATGATGTGAAAGTTCTAGTTTATCCCATTTTGGTCAGAGAAGATGCATGATATGATTTCTATATTTTAAAATCTGTTGAGATTTGCTTTCTGGCCTAACATATGGTCTATCCCAGAGAAAGTTCTTGTGCTGATGAGAAGAATGTATTCTGTGACATTCAGTGTTGAATGACAGCTCTGTAAACATCTTAGGTCTGTTTTTCCCATGATAGCAATTTTGATGTTTCTTTGTTGATGTTTTGAATGGATGATCTATGTATTGATGAGGCTGGGTATTAAGTCCACAATTATTATTGCATTGGAGCCTGTCTCAGTTTTTGTAGCTGATATTGTCTGCTTTATAAAATTAGATTCTCTGGAATTAGGTGCAGGTACATTTACAATTGTTGTATCCTCTTAATCATTATATAGTTTCCTTGTCTCTTTTTACAGTTTTTGACTCAAGGACTATTTTATCTGATATGAGTATAGCTAGCCCCGCCTAATTTTTGTTCCTGTTTGTGTAGAATAACTTTTTCCACACATGCCTTCACTTTCCTCCTATGTGTATCTTTACTGGTGAGGTGAGTTTCTTATCTCCAGCCTATTATGGGATCTTGTTTCATTTTTTTATGTTTTTAATTGATTTAATCCATTCGCATAATCTAAATTCTTTAATTGGAGAATTTAATCCATTCACATTGAAGGCTATTATTGATATGTAAAGACAATCTCCTGTCATTTTGTTACTTTTCTCCTGTTTTGGAAACCCTTTGTTTCCTTTTCCTCTCTTGATCATCTTTGTCATTTGGTTGCTTTCTGTATCAGTTTTGCTGCTTCTCTCTTTTTATATCTGCTCTTCTAGTGGGTTTGTACTTTGGCATGGCTTCATGGTGGTGTTTTTCTTTTGCCTTCTTTCAGTTAGATGTGTTTTTAAGGCTGATCTGGTGGGTAAATTCCCTCAGTTTTTTTCCTATCTCAGAAAATCTATTTCTTCTTCATTTCTGAATGATGGGTGTGCAGAGTGTACTATTCTTGGTTGGCAGTGTTTTTTGCATTTAGTTTGTTTTTTTTTTCTTCTTTCTCAACTTAGAATATGTTAACCTATTCCCTCCTGACCTGGGAGGTCTCTGCTGAGGACTCTGCTATTAGTCTCCTTAAACGTGACTTTGGAGCTTTTCTCTTGCTCATGTTGGAATTATCTCCTTGTTTTCCTACTTTAACAGTTTGATTACACTATGCCATGGAGTGAACCTTTTCTGTTCAAATATATTTGGGGTCCCTTTAGCCTCCTGGACCTAGAAGTTCATATCTTTCCCAATAATGGGAAAGTTTGGAGTTATTATTGAATATGTTTTTTGTGTCTTTCCCTCTTCCCTTAATAATTCCTATTATTTGAATGTTTGTTCTTTATATGTAAATTTTGGGGACTTTCTTCATTTTCTGGTTTTGTTTTATTTTCTTTTCAACTTTTTTTGTCATACTGGGTTATTTCATAAAACCCATCCTTCAAGGTCAAGCATTCCTTCTCCTGTTTAATCTAGTCTGTTGTTGAAGCCCTCAAGTGAATTTTTGTCCTACCAGCTTCTTTAGATCTACAATTTCTGTTTGACTCTTTTTTATAATCTCTATCTCTGATAAATTTTTATATCATGAATTTTTCCTAATTTATTTTTATTGTCCGTATTTCCTTTTACCTTATTGAGTTTCCTTAGAATAATTCTTTTATGTGCTTCTATTAAATGAGACATTTCACCAATTTTCTTTTCTTTTTTGGTCTGATGTTAAAATTTTTTGTTATATCTGCCTTTTTCCTACTCTTTTGGTCCTTGTGTTAATTTTTCCCATGTGTTGGCTCTGCCAATTTTAGCTTTCATGTTTACAGACTTTCTCTTGAAGATGTGTCTTCAAATGCTAAGTTGACTATGGCTCCAATAGGCTCTGTGATGTCATCTCTGTATTGCTTCTTCAGCTGCAATCGAAGGCTTTGGATGTGGTATATCTCACAGCAGAAGCAGAGACTAGTGGGGGTGGGCACTGGTGGGGTGGTATATAATTCTTATTATGTGGAGGCTGCGCAAGAGTGGAATCACTCAAGTGGTCATAGGGGTTTGGTGCAGCTTACACAGTTGTGGGACTTGGGTATCCGTGGATCACAATGGGCAACTGTAGATCCCATGGGCAGTACAGTATGGAGCCACTGTAACTGCCTGAGAGCATGTGCCATTCACGGCAATGGGAGTGGAGTGCATGCTACTTTGATTGCAAAATGGTGTCATGCACCCAGTTACTGGGGTAAGGCACACAAAATGAACAGGCACACAAAATGCCTCCCTCTGGAACAGTGCAGCGACAACCCCCCCCCCCCCCACACACACACACACACAACTCCCTCAACTGAACTGGAGCCACAAGGGCTGCAGAATTTCCAAGCTGCAAAAACTCCATGTGTCCCTAGAGTAGATGGAGGTTGTTGGGGGCCTCCTATTTACCTTTACTCCATCATGGGATGGGAGACCTTCTTGTATGTGAGTTGTTCCAGATTGGGACAATAGAGCAGCTTCATTCCCTTTTTGAGTTTCAGGAGTCTCCATGTTACACAATTTCTCCATTTCATCTATATTACAATCCAACGTCCTCCCTCAAAGAGTCTAATCAAGTGGCAGTTTATTCTCTGTCTCTTTCTCTCCCTCTCTCTCTTTTTCTCTTGCTCTCACTCTCATTCTCTTTCTCTGGTTCTGATTTTTCTTAGGGAGAAAAAGCACATCTAGTATTTCAAGTAAGCCATCTTGCTGGAACTTCTGTTTTTGACTTCTAACTTCCTCCCATTATGTCCAGAGAAGATGCTTTGTATAGTATCTGTCTTTGAAAATCTACTGAAACTCAATTTGTGGCCTGACATGGTTTATCCTGGAAAATGTCTCAGGTACTCTTGAGAGGAAAGCTCATGCTGTTGATGTTATTATTTATGTATGTTAGGTCTGGTTGGCCAGTTGTGTTGCATCCTGGCTCCCTGCTTATCTTCTGATTGTTCTATTAATTATTGAGAGTAGGGTATTGATGTCTGCAGCTATTTCTCCCTTCAATTCTACCATTTTTTGCCTACTGGTTCAATGGTCTATTATTAGGTGTTTAAATTTACAATTGTTGTATGTTCTTGTTATATTGATATATAATGTTCTTCTTGTTCTCTTATACTTTGATTTAAAGACTATTCAGTTGTGGGACCTGGGTATCCGTGGATCACAATGAAATCAATGGAGGCACCCCTGCTCTTTTTACTATTATTTTCACGGAATATCTTTTTTTATTCTTTCACTTTTGGTTTGTAGTTGGTCGTGTGTCTTAATCCATTCTGCCAGTCTGTCTTTTGATCAAAGAGTCTATCCATTTACATTTAAAGCACTTGCTATAATTAGGGACTTATTTCTATCATTTTTCTACTTGTTTTCTCTATGCCTTAAAGCTTTTGTTCCTCACTTTCTGCATTCTTGTCCCTTTGTGTTTAGTTGAATTTTATACAGAATGTTTAAATTCATTTCTCATTTCCTTATTGTTACATTCTATAGCTCTTTTCTCTGTGGCTACCATGGAATTACCTCTAATACCCCAATTTTAATTTATACCATTTCAATAACATAATTCTCTGTCCCTTTACAATTTTGTGTCCACTCCTTTTCACAGAATTACATTGTTATACATTATGTGCCTGAAAACAAAGTAATAACTTTTTTTTTTTTTTGAACCAGGGATTGAACTCAGGGACTCTTGGCCACTGAGCCACATCCCCAGCCCTATTTTTGTATTTTATTTAGAGACAGGGTCTCACTGAGTTGCTTAGGGCCTCGCTAAGTTGCTGAGGCTGACTTTGAACTCGAGATCCTCCTGACTTAGCCTCCCAAGTCTCTTGGATTACAAGCGTGCGCCACCAGACCCGGCTAAGTAATAATTCTTAAATGCACTGACCTCTAATTATATAGAAAACATTGTGGAGTTGTAAGCCAAAATGCCAATACTACTAGCTTTTAGAATAATATTTTTATTATGTAGAAAATAAAAGGTAAAGTCTTATCATTTACAAAACAAAAGGTAAAGTTGTAAACCACTGGACAATAATACTTACTTTTATCATTGTACTTGTATTGCCTTTAATGAGATCTTTTTTTCTTCATATGGCTTCCAGTTAGTGACTGATGTCCATTCATTTCACTCTGCAGGACTCCTTTGAGCATTTGTTGAAGAGTAGGTCTAAGAGGAATAAACCTCCTCTATGTTATCAGGGAATGTCTTTCTCTCTTACTTTGAAGGCAATTTTTAAAATCTTTTAATAATCTTACTAAGCATCCCTTAAATGTGATGATTAACTTATCTTTTGCTACTTCTAAGATTCTCTATTTTTTGAAAGTTCGCTTACAATGTGACTGCTTTGAGTTCATCTTACCTGGAGTATATTGAGCTTCTTGAATGTTTAAAATCTTGTTTTTTCTCACATTTGGAAGATGTTTAGCTGTTGTTTCTTCAAGTATCCTCTCCTCCCCTTTCAATGTCTCTTCTTCTGAGACTCCCACAGCACTGTGTTGACCTGCTTGATGTGCTCCCACAGTTCTTGAAGGTACCATTCTTTTTTTGCCCGATCTTTTCTCTTTCTGTTCCTCAAACTCAATGTCCATGTCCTGACTTTCACCCTCAAATCTTTTAAGTGCACTACTGAATTTTTGTGTTATTGTACTCTTTTAGATCCAAACATTTGTTCCTTTTTACATTTTTCTATTTCTTTGATTTTTTCCATTTTACTCATACTTCATTTTCTTGACTTTCTCTGTATCTTACTTTAGTTCCCTGAATACCTTTAACATGTATGTTTTCAAGTCTTTGCCTAGTAAACCTACCATCAGTTTTTTTTTCAAGGATTATTTTCACCAATTTCCTTCTTTTCCTTTAAAAGGGCCATACATGTCTGTTCCTTTGAATACTTTGTTATTTTGTCATTGGAAGCTGGACTTTTGTATCTACTATTATGGTAAGTATGTAAACCAGATTCTCTCCTTTACCAGGCAGGGTTCATGGTTTTTGTTATTGTTTTGGTTTTTTGTTTGCTTAGGATTATGATTATGTTTCTGTGCCAAGAATCAACCTGATGTGTACTTTTAAGGTTTTCTAGGTCTTTTCTGAGCTTATGCCTTTGTCTAGGCATATGTAGTCACTTTCTAATTTTCTCTGTACATACATTTGATTTTTCATATCCTAGCCTTTAATGTTAGACTCTCAAAGGGAAAGGGAAAAAAAAAATGAGGAGGAAAAATGAGGAGAAAGAAAGACTCTGGCCCCTTAAGTCTTCCAGAAGCTTTTTATCCAGAGGGAGCCTCCTTGTCGATACCTCTGTGATCCGAAGCAGGGATAGCTGATAAAATACAGATCCCTGATATTTGGAAGACAGTTTTCTTTTTGCCCGCTCTAGTTCTCACGAGTTGCCTGTAAGCTGCTTCAGGAACAGGTGCACAGCTGCCTGCCCCATGGGTGGGGTGGCTGATGGTTGGATGCTAATGTGTTAATTGGATGAAATTAACTGGAATTTGTTGTCCTAATCTTCTATTCAGTACTGCAAGTCTGACTCCAGAGTTTTCAGGTAGTTACCTGCCAGGTCAGTGTTGTGTAGGTGGGGATCCTGATTCTTGGTGTTTCCTTCTTCATCATCTTCCCAGAATCCTCTCTATTAATAAATGTTAATATCTTTTTAATGACTTGATAAAAACCAAATTTAAACCTTGATTTTACAATTTCTTTAAATATAATAACTTGGTAAGGTTTACAACATTTATTTTTTAATTAAAAATTTTGTCTATGATCAGAATCAATGGTTTTTCTTTTTTTTCAATTTTCTGTGTGACTGATAGAAAATATCAAGTCATTTGTCTTTGTTTCACATTGTGAGTCTAATAAGATTATAACTAGGTATTTTGCTCTGCATTACTTAAGTTATGTACTTTTGGTAGAGCTTGAGGAAATAAAATTTGTTTAAAAGATAATATATAGAACTAAATAAATTCAGAATTTAACTAGATAGAACATAATATCAGGGAGTATAACTTACAGTATAAGGAGGTGATTGCTTGTCAGTCTTTACTGCCTCCCTTATATCCCTTGTCTAACTACTTGGCCAGTGTCCACACCAAGGTGTTTCTATGTACGCTTATCCTGGCCCTTTTAGCTTAATGAAGCTCACCAAGGGAAGTGTCTCTGTAGGAGATATTACTAAGCTCCTTTCCATCAACAAGATTTACCCTTTTGCGTTTTTTTCCCAGTTTTGTAATTGTGATGCACTGTGCTGTGTCTTTCATCCAATGGAAAACAAGGATTTCTTTGTTGTTAGCACCTCTAGCACTGGGATCCTCATTCTCTTTTTAGTAAATAGTACAAAAATTTCATAGGTATGTATCATTTGTGGCATAAACTAGGCAGTCTGCCTCATTAATGTGTGCATCTAGAGTTGCTATAACTATGGGTGAGAAACAGTGTTAAATAAATGGCTTTGTTTTCTTCACCTGCTAGGCTATAATAGCATCCCCAAAGTAATCTTGGTCTAACAGCTTGAGTCTTTTGCAAACACGATCAAGTGATCAATTCTTTTTAGCATTAAGGGGCAAACTTCAGTGCTGTGCAGGATGCCAGGTGCAGGAACAGTTGCCATGAATAGCTGAAATTTAATATAAGTCATGCAATTTAGCTTGGGTACTGACTTAGAGATTTTTATTTTTAAGTCATTATGCCATGCCTGAAGGTAATGCGGCAGTATGCCTAAAGGAAATCTGAAGTTGACCTCAAAATGTTTTTATTCATTCAGAAAATATTTCTTTAAGATCTAAGATGTGCTAAATGGTGTTAGACACTGAAAATGAAGGGATAAATAAGATCGACATGGTGATCATCTTTATGGAACCTAAGGAATCGTATTTTTTCTCTGCCTTTTGGTAAACTGAGTACATAACTAAGTGCTCAAGCCATCATTTATTTACAGTTCAGTAGGAAATGTGATATGATAGAATACTTCAGTGTCCAATGACAGCTTGGAGATTTAGACCTGTCTGTCATTTTCACAGAAATTAAAACTTCTAAATAAATTGAATTTGATAGAAATTGATGTACTTATGTTATTGTTCAGTATTACCAATCAACACGTCTGCTTGTGAGTATATTCAAATATACTTAAAGTAAATCCTTTAGGGCTGGGGATATAGCTCAGTTGGTAGAGTGCTTACCTCACATGCACAAGGCCCTGGGTTCAATCCCCGGCACCATAAAATAAATAAAGAAATAAATCCTATGAAACATGTTTTTCTAATAAAATCACAATATTATACCTCAACAATTTTTGTTACTTGAATTAATACCCTTCATATTCAATGTTTAGAATTAAAATTTAAAAAATGAGAAAGTTAAGATTTTCATAATATCTAATTACTACTTTAAATTTATATCTTATTCACACATTTTTTTAGGCCAAAGAGGAGTTTAGGGTTCTAATTTATATATAATGTTTATGGGCTAATAAGATAAAATTCAGTTTTTGCCTTATCTCATTTATTTCTCTTCAATTTTGTAACCTTAATATGCTGTGTTAATGTCATTTAGGTGTATCTGTTTCATGCTATTTTATTGTAAAAAAAAAATAGAGCAACAAGAATCCCATGGGTTAATTGAATCCACAGTCAAGAATTCTCACATTAATTAACTTGAAGGAAAGTTTATTGAAGTATGCAAACAATTGAGTCAAGGTGTCAATTTCATTTTTATTTTAATCAGATGGTCCAATGTGTGAATGTATGCATGTGGTCCTAGTTAATGAAGTGAAGAATGTGGAAGTTGATAAAGATTTCTATAATGCCTCTGAAAAAAAGAACAAAACCTATGTTTAAAATCAAAGTAATTTAATTATTTATTTACAGGATTTAAGGAATTTTATTGTGGTTATATTTTGTAGATGTATGCTTTTTGAGTGTAACTAATTTAGTATAGGAGTTAATTCAGAGGTATTGATCTTTAAGGTTAAATATTCTTTACAGATAAGAGGAATCCTTAAACATCAGCTGGAAGAAGTTTTTACAGAAACTATCAAAAACCATAGATGTGTAGCCATGACCCTGCAATATATGTCAGGAAAATCTCAGGTGCTGCAAAGACAAAAGTAAATTATTGTTACGGGTTATCCAATTTTTTTTTTTTTTAAAAACGCTTAAAAAGTTTTTTAAGAACTAAATTGAAGCACAGGCTTATGGGACAACCATTGACCTGGGAATTAGAAAAAAAAAAAAAACAGGGTTATATATCTCACAACTTCTCTCTGTTCTTTTTATCACATTATAAAATAATGAGTTAGGTTAATTATCCTCAGGTCTCTTTTAGCATGAAATTCTACAATTGAAAGTGACATATAAACAGTTTTTGGTTTTGATTTTTGTGCATTTTAATATTTTTTAAAGCCAGAATTAGCTAGAGAAAATAGTAGGTAGGATCTGTAAAAAAAAAAAAAAGAGGATTACCATATGATTCATTTAATCCACTTCTAGGTGTATTCTCAAAAGGATTGAAAACAAGGATTTTAGCAGATCATTTTTATATCCATGTTCATGGCCGCAGTATTCACAGTGGCCAAGAGAAGGAAGTGACCCACATATCTATACATGGACGAATATGTAAACAAAATGTGGTATGCACATCCAATGGAATATTATTAAGCCTTAGAGGAGAAGGAGATTGACCATGGCCAAACGCGGAGAGCATTTTGCTAAACGAAGAAATCCAGTCACAAAAGGACAACTTTGTCCGTACTTGTGCGATTGTACTTGTGTAAGGTTCCTCGAGTAGTCAGGTTCAGAAAGACAAAGAGAACGATGGTGGCTGCTAGGGCTGGAAGAGGACAAAGTGAGTCATTGGTTATCGGGTATGCAGTTTCAGTTTGGAAAGATGAAAAAAATTCTAGAGAAGGATCTTGGTTATAGTTGCCCAGCAATGTGCATGTACTAAATGCCACTGGACTCTACTTAAAAAAAAAAAATGATTGCAATGGTAAATTGACATTATGCATATTTTTACCATGATAAAACAGAGTCCAGAATTAGTGAAAACCATTTTTTAACAAAAATTATGAGGCAATAGAGAAAGGCAGAAGGGAGTCTAATATATAGCAGTTAGTTTTCATGGAATTTTACTCTAATATGATAGACCCTATCAGTTTACATAAATTGTTTTAGCCTTCTTTTCTTTTACAGTTGACATAAATGGTAGTTTTTTCCACTCTGTTGTGTCTCAGGACACACCAAGAAGGCAGGGCAAATTTGAGGTGTAGTCAAGAATATAGCTGGGAATTATTTTACCTGTGATAGAGTCCTCAGAATAATATCACAACTAGCGAAATTTCAAGGAAATAATCAAATCTGCATGATTAGAATCATGTTTTTTAAAATATTCAAAACAATTTCAATATATATGCATAGTTTATTTCTACATGACTCTGCAGCCTTGAATTTATGTGAATATTAATTAACATAGAAACTGTAATCATGCCTTTATCTGAATCTCAAGGCACTGATTCCTCAAAAAAAGTTCCTTTTAAAAAATGAAAGTAAAATTTATTTGGGAATTTGGTTGGTGTTTACTTTTAAAGGTAAATTAGCCAAAAATTTTTTTGGAAATCAATTCTAAAACTTTTTGAAGCACAAACTAAAAATGAATTGGGAATGTACATCTTAAACTATCATCAGCAACGTTTCTGTTCCAGGAAAATGCCTTCTTCAAGTTTGTTATAGTCTTTAAACAGAAGGAAAAGTTTCGGTATTAAGTTTCAAAATTCTCCACTGATTTTATTTTTAAAGGAAAACAATGCGTTAAAGAAGAATAATTAAAATATCCTAGTGAAAGGTTTGCATATGATCTATTTAACAAATCAATGCAGTTAAAATGTAGAAGGCCCCAAATATAAAGTAATACAGTATGCACAAGCAGAAACTGTTTTTCTTAACTTACTTTCTTCTGTAACATAGCATTACTTTCACACTTCTTAAATAATTCATATATACTTTCACAAATTCAATGTGCTGACTTCAAAGCTCAAAATTTACATGTTCTTTGTTTGACAATATTACCATATGTTTGTAAACACAGAACCCATCTGGAATATTTCAGGCCTGTCCCTAATAATACTATAAAGAATCAAATCCCAGAAACTACCAATTTTTTTCTGAGACAAATATCAGTTAGTGTCAATAAGAAAACATTTTAATTTCTATGGTATTCATTATATTTTATTATTTGAAAAAATAGACTAGTCTACACTCAGCAGACTAACATGAAAAATGTCTAATTTCTGCTTCTACCAAAATATTGTTTGGTTCATTCTGAAACATTTAGTTCTTTATCCATAAATGTTATTAATATAACAAAGGTCAATAATACATCATATATAATTTTATTGAATTTGAAGATATAAAGGTCTATGCAAAGATAAGGAACAGTTTTCTTTTCATGAACTAATGGAATTTCCTCTTTCATCTGGTAAACCATATGTACTAGGCAAAACATATATTTACAGAACACATATTTGTTATGTTTTTATTTATTGAATTATTCAGCTTGTTTCAGTGGTGATGTTTCACAATGAATGAATTAATGAAATACAAGATCATTCTTGATATTCCAACTTCATCCACCAGTTAACCTCTTCAAAAATATTGAGAGCTATATAGGTAAACATTCCTTCACTGATTCATGAACATACCAGTCCCAGGTGATTGGGGTAATGGTGGACACTATGCTTGGAAAAGCATATCACAAATAATTAAATACATGAATAAAGTATTTATCCATTGCATTCCTACTCTAAATAAAATAACCTGGTTGCTATGACAGCTAGATTGGCCTATTTTTTGGATAGAGAGGTCAAAGTAATTCCTTTCAGAGAGTGGAGAGTTGTGCTAATATCTGATGTTGAGAATAAAACAGCCATATGAACAACATGTCAGAAAAAAGAAAGAAGTATATGCAATGACCTTGAGCTGGGGAAGGAGTTCTCCATGTCTTGATGGAGGATGTTTGTTTTGAGGCTATGGTAAATGATGGAGCAGTGTCATGATACAGTGCTAAAATTTGAGGGTTCTAGGAGTCAGAGCATGCAGGCAAGTTTGAGTGATATTTTTAGTTTTTTTCAGAAGACACTGAAAGTTTTCAAATATGAGATAATATTAACTGAATATCCTCTTTAAAACATGCATCTGCATCTGCAGCTATGTGGAGAAGAGGTCACGTGTGAAAGGAAATAAACCAATTAGAAGACTCTATTAAGAGTCTATTACATGTAGACCAATGGTACAGAATAGAAGACACAGAGACAAACCTACATAAATACAGTTATGTCATACTAGACAAACGTCCTTGAAACATACATGGGAGAAAAGATAGCCTTTTCAACAAATGGTGCTGGGAAAACTGGATATCCATATGTAACAAAATGAAATTAAAACACTCTCTCTCACTGACACAAAAATCAACTCAAAGTAGATCAAAGATTAGAAACTAAAACAGAGACCCTGTGCCTAATAGAAGAAAAAGTGGTATGCTAATTTTAAGTCCTCTGCTCCTTAAGATAACTGGCACATGTGTCAATTTATGAAGGTGATTTGATTCTGCCGGAATATTATCCATTTCAAAATTATTTTTTCCTCGAAATTAATACAAAAGGAAATATTAAAAATTTTTTCTTCATTCACTTATTCAGCTAGCATATAAAAAAACTGTTTGAAGCATTATAAACATTCATTTCACAACTAGATTGTATAAGGATATTGGCTGTGATGAGACTCACTGCATTATTTTTTTTTTCAGTAGTGAACTTTATGAAACCCCCATCCCCATTCAACAGGCACATGTCAAAAGAGCGTTGTTGTTGGTGTTAATGGGGGAATGTGTTCCTTCATTGTATTTGGGCTTTTTGTATTACACTCTTGGTATTAAATTAAATGTGCCTTGGAAAAAAAAAAAATAAAATAAAAAAATAAAAAAATAAATTAAAAAACTATGTTAGGCTAACATGTCTGCTTCCAGTCAATTATCAGCCTTCTGATTTATTTCCTCTCTAGGTGCTGGGGAATTATAATTCCTTTTATTTCTTGGATCATGAGTTAAATGTGGAAGATGAAGAGCCTAGTCTAGTCTGTAGCTGTATTTTACTGTAAATATGTTCTGTATCATACAAAAGATCCACACTCATTTGAGGGATCTGTTGGTCCTAAAACCTGTTCAACATAAATGCCAAATTCAACATAGCATTTTGTCTAATATATTTATATTAAATGTATAATAAGTTCAAGGAAGTATATATAAATTGGATTCACTGGTGCATGCCTATAATCCCAACTACTAGGAGACTGAGGCAATAGGGTCACATGTTCAAGGTCAGCCAGGTAAACTGGCAAAATAAAAATAAAAAGGAATGTGACTCAACAGTAAAGCACCTTCCTACCATGCATGAGGCCCTGAGTTCCAACCCCAGTGTTGGAAATTTTATAAAACAAGAGTACGGATAAACATGTAGGAAAAAACACCCTGTCATACATTGTTGAGGAGCATACCAATTAATACAATTACTTTAAAGAACAAGTTGCTACGAACATGTATATATTCTTCCTATACTCTAGTAATTAAACTATCAGATCATACTTCAGTTAAATTTTTACATATGTCTAAGGGTATGCAGGCAGAGATGTTCAATGCATCTGTTATGGTTTGGATGTGAGGTGTCCGGAAAAGCTCACATGAGACAGTGCAGGAAGGGTCAGGGAAGAAATGATTGGGTTACAAGAGCCTTAACCCAATCAGTGAATTAATCACCTGATGGGATTAACTGAGTGATAACTGAAGGCAGGTGGGGTGTGGCTATAGGAGGTGGGGCATTAGGCGCATGGCTTTGGTATATATATATGTGTATGTCTCTGTAAGAGATCTCTCTCTCTCTCTCTCTCTCTCTCTCTCTCTCTCTCTGCTTCCTGATCATCACGTTAGCTACTTCTCTCTGCCACACTCTTCTGCCATGATGTTCTGCCTCACCTCAAGCCTGGAGCCCCAAGGAATGGAGCCAGTCTTCTATGGACTGAGACCTCTGAAACCATAAGTCCATAAATAAACTTGTCCTCCTATATAAATTGTTCTGGTTGGGGCTTTTAGTCACAGTAGTGAAAAAGTTTACTAAAACAGCATCATTGATCTTAATAGCAATAATTTGAAAAAGGATCTATATTATTAAAAGAAGAAGTAAAAAACTTGGTATAGCTTTACAATGAAATATTATATACAGCAGCTAAAATATATGAACCAGATACATATTTATTAACACATATAAATTTGGAAATCAGAAACATAAAATTGGCAGTAGCAGATCTGTAATCCTAGCTATTCAGGAGGCTGAGGCAGGAGGATGAAAAGTTCAAGGCCAGACTCAGCAAATTAGTGAGACCCTGCCACAAAATAAAAAATAGAAACAAAAGGACTGAGGATGTAACTCAACAGTATAGAGCCCCTGTGTTCAATCCCCAGGACTGCAAAAACAAAAAACCTAAAAAACATAAAATTGAATTAAATATACATTATCCCTAATATAATTCATTTTAAATAAAATTTAAAAGCACTACACATAATACTATACCATATAATATATACTGTACATAATATATATTGTATGTAATATATATTGTGTACTAAATGTTATACACAACTGGTATATCTTGCATTGTTTAATTGATATATGTGCTAATATTAAATTTGTACAAGCATTAATAAATTTTAACACACCAACAAACACCAGATAAGTAATTACTTTGGGAGTAAAACCCAAGAGAAATTTTACTAAGGAGGTTACAAAGGGGACTATCTTAGAGTTGAAATTCTCTTCTTAAGAACAGTTTTGTGATTTACATTATAAAATAGATTGGCATTTACAGTTTTCATTAGTAATTTTTGTTTACAAATTGTAATTTTGAAATGCAAAATATATCCATGACTCATCTACAAAATATGTTTTCATAGTAAGTGGTTATAATAAAATACACGCAAGCATTTTGGATAAGACACAGTTTTTTAAAAATTTTTATTTCTCTCCTTTTTTGCAATTTAAAAAATACACCATGTCTATGGGCTCACATTTTGGAAATTCAGTCTTCTGATGGCAGCTCCATCATAAAACTTCACACACAGCCATAGTTTGTGGAATAGGTTGTTGAAATTCCCCTTTTCCAAGGAGTCAAGTGATTGAAAATTTGTAAGTTCCCAGTCACTGTAATCACATGCATCTCTTCATTAATAAGAAATATCAGTAATTTTAAAAGATAAGGTAAAATTAGAATATTATTTCACAAGTCATTTACTTTTGAAATCAGAAAATTGATCCAAGAATGGCTTGTTATTTGAAATCGTCAACCACAAAGTCAGTAACTATCCAGCCTTTTCAGAAGCAGTCTCAGTAATAAGAAATACTGCTTTTGAGATACCATAATGTGACTTGAAAGACAGATCATTTTTAAAAGAAAATGCCGTTTGATTCTGAGCTTATCTTTTATTGCTATCTTGCTTTATATTGCCAAGGCTTCATATAATGTAGTAAATTTTAAAAACCGCGAACTATCTCATTTTATACTTGAGTAATACAGACTTTTTCTTCCCTTCAAAAAAATTCCTTTACCTGTGTATTTTTTATGTCATTTGTATCCTTGGTTTGATTTGTAAAATTGTTAAAAAATCATTTAGATTATGCATTTATTGGATATTTAATTCTTAAAAGAAAATTCTTAGTTTAAAAAAAGGTGATATGTCACTCTTAGGTCTATAATTTTTGTTTTTCAATAAAGTCAAAACATTGCTAAGCTTTTTCAGAGTCAAAAATATGTTCTCCAATTTTGTTTTCCTCTGCTTAAGAAAGTAATAGTTATTTGAACTCTCATTTTTCTCAATATTTCCTATATTCTAGGCTCATGATATATCTTTTTATATTTTTTTGTACCAGAAATTGAACCCAGGGGCAGTTAACCACTGAGCCACACCCCTAGTCCTTTTTTATATTTTATTTAGAGACAGGGTCTCACTGAGTTGCTTAGGTCCACACTACGTTGCTAAGGCTGACTTTGAATTTGAGATCCTCCTGCCTCAGCCTCCCAAGCCTCTGGGATTACAGGCATGTACTCACTCATTATGTATCTTAAGCACCAAATAAGTTAAGGCAAAGCTCCAAGCCTCATATAGTTCCCCACCTCCAGTTTTGGATTAATTCCTACTTCAGTTTTCTCTACCCATAAGCGCTATTCTAATTGTACAGTAACCCAGTCTCAAAATCTTTATTATCCTACCCTGTGCCCCTTTCGTCTTTAACATTGTCACCCTTCTTCCTACTTATCATTAATCAGTTGCCAAATTAACACTTCCATTTGATGCCTCTTATTAACACCTTCTCAGGCACTCCTTGCCTAACTCCAGATTGCTGCAATAGTTTTATAAATGTTCCTCTTGGCACCATTGCTTTCTAATCTTGACAATCCACACGGCACGTTACTTCATATTTTTCCCCACACTTTTCACTACTGGATTTAAAGATTTAACCTGTTTTCTACTGACATACACCTTCTGGTTGACTTTTCAAACTTTGCATGGGTTCAGCCAACATTTAATATACTTGATGCATCCATAGGGCAGATGTTTACTGTGCACCTATTATATGTTGGCCCCTGCAGACACTGAATACACTGCATTGAACAAGACAAAAGTGATTCTGGCTGTACCACTTTCTTTATTCTGTATTTTCTTATTTCTCAAAAAATTAAGGGTCTCTCTCATTCCCCAACAACAAAATCTAAAAGTTCTTGAAGTTTGGAAAACTAACAGTATACTCTCTCCCGATACCAGTCACCTTCTTACATTTCTTTTTCTCCTTTCATGTTTATGAAGGAGGGGGGCATTTTAAAAAATGGTCATCTTCATCATTAAGTCACTCCTCACGTCTGTATGTCTGATATAAAATTGGCATCTTTTACATCACTAAGAAAATAACAGGGAGACGAATTGAATAAATTTCATAATAATTACTGTATTAAATCATGTAGCTAAATGGCAGCATTACCACATTCTCTTCTCATCAATTTCTAGGTCAGGGCAAGATGGAGGAAGGAAGCAAGTTGGCAAACCTTATTGAGCATGATTTATTCTGAGTTATATATGGTGATATTTTCTTCTTGCTCCTATTTATTTCTTTTGTTACTTTACAAAGCCAGTGAATCCATTTTTTTTAGCTATAAAGAAGGGAATTAAGGTCATAGTTTATGAAAAAAATGGTTAGAAAATGGTCAGGGCATAGCCTAAGTACTATAACCCCACTTCATTTATCAAGAAAATCTAAGTAACATGGGGACAAATAATTTTTTTTGAAGATTTAAACCCTTATTATGTGGATGTAAAATTAGAGCCTGAAACTATTAATAATATAATATTACTCAGCATCTAAAAGTAACACAATACATAAACCAATATGAGCAAATCCCAATTCATTAAGCTGAAAGCTATAAACATATATGAAAAAGGAGTATATACTATTTATTCATTTATCTAAAAATTTAGAAAATGTAAACCAACATATAGTGAAAGAAAACATTGATAATTGTCCTGGGACAATGGTGGAAGAGGAGATTGCAAATAGGACAAGAGCAATCTTTTACAGGGACTAAAAATATCTATTAACTTGAGTATAGTGATGTTTCCACAAGTTAAAAATATATATGTATATATAAACTCACCAAACATAAGTATATACTTGTTAAATATAAAGTATACCTCAGTAAAGAAAGGAAAAACTTCAAATTTTAATAATGCACAGTAATAATAATGTAAAGAGATACCATACAATTGAGATGTTTTTCTCCCAAATATATTCCTTTTAGTAAAACTAAAACAGAATTACTTTGTGTTAGTCAGCTTTGCATTGCTGTGACCAAATACCTAACAGGATAATTTAGAGGAGGAAATGTTTATTTTAGCTCATAGTTTCAGACGCCTCAATCCAGGGTGAGCTACCTCCATTGTTCTGCCCTGGAAGTGAGGCAGAAATGGCATGGCAGAAGGAGGTGGTGGAGAAAAGCTATTTAGTTCATGGCAGCATTCCAGATTTAAACCATACTTTATCAAGGTAAATTGACCTACATGTGTAAATAATCATCATTAAATAAAGAGCCTTCTGATTGAAACATCATCTGTCTGGTAAAACAGTTAACCATGTGTTCAAATTTCCCTTCAAAATGTCTATCAAGTGCTTCTAAAAAAGATCAAGAAAGATGATGCACGAAAATTCTGTAAGGGCTAACAGCATGTTGGTAGAATCTGAAAGATTCTCTAAATCTCTAAGGCAGAAAGAACAGAATGAAATGATCTTATCAGTAGTTTATTTTTCTGAAAGTAAAAAAGAGTTTTCAGCCTTTTCCCACTGTCTTAATTCAGTTCAGAAATGCCAGGTCTAAACCAGAAGGTTGGGCAGTCATTTCTGCACTGGTGGCTGCTTTTTATTAGAAGAGTGAGACATCTGCCTGCATTATTACTTTCAATATTCATTGAAGGATTTATATCCTACAAAAATCAGGAAGTAAGGAGAAGAACGCCAAGAAATGATGAATTTTGCTGTAGGCAATGTGAGTTTGACAAGAAGAATAAAAATAATAGTTCCTGATTTCATGATGCAGAATCCATATATTTAGGCCAAGCATCCAAATCATGGGGAATGTATAATATTTAATAGAATAGCATCTGATAAAAATCATCCAGATTGTGAAAATCCAAGCACATTCATCTGTAGTGGAGCTGTGGGTCTAAGTAGTAAATGAAATCAGAACTCACCAGACAAACGTGGAACAGACATGATTCTCTCTAGCTTGTGTGTTTTCAAAACTTGGAGAAATTTCTTTCATTTCAAAGATATTTAGCAACAACAAAAGTCATTATGCGACCAATTGAAAAAATACTTCAGAACTAGGGAAAAATATAATATAGATAATGTGAGTCAGTTCAGACCTCAAAAAATCATTTGTATTGTAGAAACTAGAAATAAACGTTAGGAAAATGTTTATGATTTTCAAAATGATGTGCTTTGATCAAATGGGGAAAAAAAGCAGAAGGTGAGAAAAAGTTAGATATGAAACAAAAAATAGATGAACTAGAGACATCAGAAAAACAATGCATGATAAAGAATAATAAAACTAGCACAAGAAGAAATAACATGTACGAATAAGAAATTAAACTAACAATGCGGCAGACAAATCTACACAGCTCATCCAGTAATTTTAGAAGTAGGGTCGACACAGCAAGACAGACGTTCATGGGAGGAGAGAGAATAACTCCAGCATCCTGGCCCGTAGGAAAAATCCAGAAGAGTGGAGAATTCGTAATTGAAGACAGACCTGAAATAATCATTCCATCTCTTAATATTTGATATGTCTGAAAAATGGAAAATGAGCTTCTGCATTCCTACTTGCCTAGGCATCATCTATAAACATGTTTTGTTTTGGTATAGGCACACACACACACATACACACATGAACATATACATACATAAATTTACCACAAAGATTTTTGAAAATATATCTTGCAGGTTTTATAATAGAAATCAAGTTAATCAAGTTATTTTAAAAAAGCATAAACCCTGAAAGGTTCTTCTTACATAGAGACTTTACCTTCTGCAAATCACCAACCACTTTAAGAAATACGTATATATTCATATTGTATGTACAAGTTTGTGCAAACAAAGTAAGGAGATTCATAGTCCTGTGGATTTTCTTCACCTTCAAAAGTACCAGACTTAGAGGGGAGAAGTGTTGCCTACAACTTATGCAGACAAGTTGCATTTCTTACATGAAGAAAATGAAGACAATCTGAGATATACTGTGCATACCCATTTACTCTTAAAAGAAAAAAGTACCTTTCAACTATGAGGTGAATCAAATTTAAAATCTGACATAGGTTAGTCTCAGAATATTCAAAATGTGAATTGTCTAAGGACGCACAGTAAAGAACTAATTCCAGTTGATTTACATGGCAAAATTTCCATCTCCATAATAATTGTAATGCTGAAAAATTTTCCACTTCCTTGTAAAATGTTAATCTATCTAAAATCGTCACTCACTAAAAAAAGTATTGATTAATAAAATCTTGATTTCAAAGATTACTACGTAGGATGTATTAGTTTTATTTTAGCATAGTTATTTTATTCACAATTATAAAAGCAATTTACTCTGCATATAGATGCTTTTTCTCTTGAATTATTCTTTGGAAACTGGCATTTTTCTCCTGACCTTTACAGTTCATATTAGATGATGTCTACTTTAAAATGGCATAAGAATTTTTAAAAATTTTCCAATCTTTCTCCAGTACTAATATTTTAGTTGGCTTATATTTACCAAATGAAAACAATTAATGAAAATATACTTGAGGAAATTTGAGCTAAAAGAAATACATAAGATAAAAATTATCTCAAAATATCACTATGATAAAAATTTTCCAGATAGATAAATTAGTACAATGATGAGAATAATTGCCTATTTATATCTTATTGATACCTATTAGAGCTCAAATAAAGAGACAGTCACTTGCACAGATTATTACACTAAGTTCCCCTTACCAAAGCTATCAGTTAGACACTATTAGTATTTTCAGTTCATAGATGAGGAAAAGAAATGGAGATTAAATATGTAAATTGCCAAGAGTTAAACTGCTAAACTACAATTCGAAGTCAAGGAAATCTAATTCCAGAGTTGACTTTAAAATCCAAATTGTACACCCTTGTTAGGTAGCCACATCACACATATGGCAACATCCAAGAGACAAACACTCCCCTTTCACTAACTCTGTTCTCTTCACCAGGATAGTCAGAAGATACAGGTGAGAATTCTAGCAGGTGTAAAGGTTTTGCTGATTTGGCTCTCACATGCAAAGGCAGCATTTTGTGAGGACTTACAAATTTTAGATGATTTCTAGAACATGCAATGATCTTGGCTTAAAGAAGCTTCTCTAGGCTGTGAGCTGTGGTTAGTTTTTGCTTGACCATATGCTGATTCCTTCACCATTCAGGACCCAAGAGACTGCTTAGCTTTTAACTTAAAGTTGGAAGTATTTAATAAAGAAGTCATTCTTTTCTCATTCAGATAAAGAAAATTAAGTTATTTATTGTATTATTGTCATTGCTCCTGCAGATTTTTATTAAAACAAAAGGGTATGTATTCAAAAATTTAAAATGTGCAATTTAATTTTCCACAGCATGTTTATCTATAATGTTAACAATTTAGAAAAGTATATTTTAAATGAACTATGAAGAACATGTTTTCAATGAAAGTTTGAAAAGTATATTAGCAGAAGATCTGAATTACAGTAACTGATTTTGACATACCCAGTTAATGCCAAGAAACATAGCTTTTCTGCAAGTTCATGGAAATGTTCAGATAAAATATTCATGAATTTTCTACTAAAAGAAAAGTCTCTTATGGTCTTGTTTGACAGAGGATGACCTTTGCTTCAATAGTCCCCATCTTTTCTGTAACTTAGTGTTTAGATGCTCTGCTTAGATGAATAAAACATAGCATTTGTTCTTTGTGTTTTCTAGCATATGTGATAATTAATAGAAAGGAAGACTTTGAAGTATTAAAATGAAGTAAATGGATTTTTTTAAAAAAGGCATTAAGGAATCTTTGAAGATCAATTTCCCAGCAGGATATTTGTCAACGCAATTAGAATCCACCTTGACTTGGGCATACGCAGTAGTGTTCAATTGATGTGCTCTTTCAAAAAATTAAAGAATTTTTAACATTAGTGATCTACACTAGTTATACAGTCTGCTACCTGAAGATTTATACAAAGATGGATCAACAATTCATTTATGTACAAAAAACATTTTATGAGTATAATATCAAATATACTACAATTTTCAATATCATTAAAATAAACAGTGAGCCAGGCACGGTAGTGCATGCCTAAAATTCCACCAACTCTGGAGGCTGAGGCAGGATTGCAAATTTGAGGCCAGCCTCAGCAATTGAGCCAGGCCCTAAGCAATTTAATGAGACCCTGTCTCAAAGTTAAAAAAAAAAAAAAATTAAAAAGGGCTGGGGATGTAGCTCAGTGGTTAAATGTCTCTGGGTAAAATCCCTAGTACCAGAAAACAAAAACAAAAAACAGAGAAACATGAATTGTATAATTTTCAACCAAGTGCACTTATACAAATGCAATCTAGGTTCAGTTTTGGTGTTAATGCTTTTACTTTTAGTTCTTATATTCCTTAAGAAGTAATATCTACTTCTAAAACATATTCAGAAAATGGCAGTAATTAAGGTAAATGAGAAGTCATCTCCTTGTGTCCAGGAGATTTAAAAGTTTACTAAAGAACCATCTATTCAATCATGTCATTCTAGCAAATAAAGTATCAACTGATCCAAAGGAAACTGACACATTTAATTTTGAGGTCATAGGAGACCAGTGATTTATTTAATCTGTAACTTAACCAGAGGGAGAACCCAGAGGAAGGAGTTTGTGCTCTAGTATTGAAAGATGAAATAGGACCACCAAATGTTAACATAGGAATAAACTGGACTCATTAATGAACTATTTGAAGTATGTGAAAAATTTGCTTTTACTATGGACACTGACATTGCATGCTCCTGCAAAGAGAAATGGTATTCCAGTGTTAGTCAGATTTTTGTCACTGTGACAAAATGCCTGAGAAAACCAATATAAAGGGAGGAAAGATTTTTTTGGATCAGTTTCAGAGGTTTTCTTCAACTGTCACTTGGCCTCATCACCGTGGTCTTGTGATCAGGCACAACAGTATGGTGGGGAGCACATGGTGCAGCAGAACTGCTCACCTCATGGCAACCAGGAAACTGATGTGGAATGTGTGTGTGTGGAGGAGGGGCTAGGGCCCCAACATACCCTTCTTCATGGGCATGCCCCCAGTAATCTACTGCCTCCAATTAGGCCCCACCTACTGAAGTTTCCTCCTACTAACTTGTTAAGCTGTCCCTTCATGGATAAATCCATTGATGAGATCAGAGCCTTCATTATCCAGTCATCTCCCAAGGGCGCTACCTCTGAACACTGTTGCATTGGGCATCAAGCCTTCAACACATGAACTTTTGGGGAAATTTCATATGTAACAACCCCTATTGTGGAAATTATGTCTGCCTTCTGCCATCATTCCCTTTGTCACACACTGGACACATCCAGAAATTTTGAAAGAATATTATCCATGTTTCATTATAAGTATTAATAGAATTAAACAAGTAAAATGCCAAATTCATATTATTAACATTATTCATTGAAAACATATGCTCTGAAAAGAAGAGAATAAACATTGACATGATTTCTAGCATTTCAACTGGTCAAGTAGCAGTGGGTGACATGAGATCAGTGCATTTTTTACTGATGTACAATTAACTGTTTCGAAGCATAGCAATATGGTATATTTGTTTGAATAAATATTTGGGTTCCTGGGACTTATCCTCTTTATTATCATTCCTAAAATAGTCTATAAAGGATTAGTCCCATGTCATGCTTTACAGAAAGTGATAACTTGGTCAATTAGGTGAAGGGGCTGTGTACACCATATTGCTATCTTTACCACGTGCAAGGCAGAGTAACATGTTAAAAGCTCTGATTAGTTTTTCAAAAAGGAAACATTTGGCTTATTTTCAATCTAGTGTTTTCAGAATGCAATTAACTATAATAACCTTTACTTGTGCAACATTTATTAAAATCCTAAGCAACTAATTTTCTAGAAGAAGGGATCTCAAGGTAGCAAAAGCATTTGTGATTCTCAAGTTTGAAAAATCTCCTCTGGGAAATATTTGACTAAAATTTTCTTGTACCAAATACACAAGTTGTTCTTATGTGGCTTTGTAGCATAGAATATGTAAGTTTTTTCTGGATTTATGATGTTCACTATTATGAAATCTTCTATAAGACTAAGTGAAATGGCTCTTTTATGACCATTAAAAAATGTATTCAAAGTTGTCATTTGTCCACAACACTAACAGTCAACTATTTAGAGTGCTTTTAACATGTCAGTCATTATTTTAAGTGCTATAAATGAGATGATATGCCTTTTTAAATGAAAATGTACTTAATCCTCATGACACCCCTGAACGATAAAAATTACTATTTCTATTTTTAGTTGGTCATAAAATGAAGTGATCTTTATGATATTTTAATGTAAACTCTTTAGCATGTACTATTATTTCCATTTATTATAATTAAAACTTGAAGAAAATTGATCACAGTCACATCACTAGTGAGTAGCAGAGCTAGAATTTAAATCCAAGTGGCCCATTTCCAATGCCCCTGTGCTTAGTGCCAGCACTCTGCTGCAGTATGTCCTGAGAACCTGGGCTAAGACCCTACAGATCCTCTGGGCTCCCACCATTTACCTCTTAGTGAAGAGGAACTCTGGTCTTACCTGAACATCTGCAGCACCTTTCAGTCCTTCTGACACTTGCTAGGCAACATTGTGGCAATTGTCGATATGTACTCTTGAGCCTGAACCAACAGAATAAACTTTCTGAAGGTTAAGTTGACATTTTTTTTTTTCCGAAACTAGTATTCCAGCATTCTGAGAATTTAAGAATATGGTACCAGGAATTTTTTCATTATCAATCACATGAAATCAAAAACCAAGTTAGAATATTTATGCTTTGGGGAATTTTTACAGTAACTTTGCTTTACCTAGCATTTCTCAAACTTAATGTGAAGATAGAAAAGCATCTTCATAGCACTTCTATCAACATCTTGAAGAACTATATTACAACCACACATTAATTTTGCTCAATATTGAGTTATAATTAGTGATCTGGTGATAAGTTTTTATAAACTTTTCTTTTTTATATACAAAGGCCTGCTTTGCAGTATTTCCTGATTTTTTAGCACAAATACCTCCATTATGGCTAGTTTCAAGTCATTAAACTATTACTGAACACAGAATAAGGCAAATATGGTCACAGTAGGTTCAGGCAAGCAGATTAGAGCTGGACCCAGCTCATCATATGTTTTTCTGTCTTTTCAAAATACAACATTACCTCTTATAAAGCCACAAAAACTGACATCTCTTGATGTGTGAAACCTATCTTCATAAGAATGCAGGAGAGACTTTGAAAGAATTACATTTAAGGGTCTTATGTAAATTCCTTTATTTATGTGGACACTTGATAAAAGCATTTGCAAAGTCACATTTGAACCAAGTCACATTCCCAATATGGTTGTGAAGTCATATATACCTTCTTCCAAACTTCCAACATCAGCAGCATATCAGCATTACTTATATTCTAGTAATTCTAGCTATAATTATCTAAACAAACTCTTCTCACAAAAATACATTCTAAACAAGTCTATAGTAAAAAGGCACAGTACATAAGTATGTACTTAGATAAGGCAGAAAAAGTGAAAACAAAAACAATCCTAATAACATAAAGAAAGAAAAAAGGTGAGTAATTTAGACCCAGGTTTGTTTCAAAGATCTATTGATTTTTTGCTCTATAAATTGTGTAGCCTTGGGAGTTCCCTCTCATCCCTCCCAAGTATCCCTTTGTGTTTTCCTTATTAATTACATAAAAAGGCACACTGATAAATACAAGCATTTGTCTGTCTTTCTCATGAAAACTTCTGAGTAAACAAAACCATCCTCAGTTACGCTACTAGCTTTGAAACCATGTTCATTGCACTGAAACTGCTGGGGAGGAAACCTTTTCTTCTCCTCTCTTAATCCAGTGATTCAGGGCCTGCAAACTGAAATGACATGGAATCGATAAGCACAGAAAACGCAAGTTCTTATTCACATATGTTCATAGGATTTCACAGAAAATGTGACTCCAGGAGAGTTTGTTGGAATGTGATGGTTACATGCTATCAGAAGAAGGGAAAAAGGAGGGGAGAATGACATGAGAAAACAAATGACTTTCAAGAAAGATAAATGGGTCCCCTCAGAGGATAGATGGAGGATATGAGGATTCTGTGACAAGTCTATTTAGATAATTGCTTATCCCAGTGTTGACTTCTCTTTGGTGATCGGAGTCAATCTTCCTTAGTTGTTAACTCCTGGGGAGGGGAATTGTGAAAATTGAATTTTTTTGAGATCCAAGATATTTCAGGCAGATAAGTGAAGTTTGGGGGTGGGTGAGGAAAAAAAACAATTTTTCACAGTACTCTGCATTCTTAGAAATTCAACTGGGCTGGGCATGGTGGCATGTGTTATAGTTCCAGCTACTCAGCAGGCTGAGGCAGGAGTAACCCTTGAGCCCAGGATTTGAGGCTAATTTAGACAACATAGAAAGACCTTGTCTCTTCAGATAAACAAACTGAACTGCCAGGCAACCCAACATGCAAAGAGATAGGGACTGAAGTAAGGAAAATAATCTGAGAAAATTATTCTCATATTTTACTGAAGCAAGTTTTAAGCCTGGAAACATCATTGTGACTATCTGAGAAACAGACTGTCCAGCAAACTCAAGTCATTTCCTAGTAGCCCATACGATGTTGGCCAATTTTGAGTCTAATAGTCACTTAAGCAAATATTTGGTTTTCCTTAGAAGCAAAGCTATGCAACTAAAGTTTACAAATACAAATCAAAGATCAATATGTAGCTGGGCATGGTGGCACATGCCTGTAATTCTAGTGACTTGGGAAGTCAAGGCAGGAGGAACACAAGTTTGAAAAAACAGCCTCAGCAATTTAATACTAAGAAAATTAGTAGACCCTGGCTCAAAAATAAAAAGTTTATTTAGAAAAGAGCTTAGAATGTAGTTCAGTGGTAAAGCCCCCCTGGGTTCAATCCCCAGTACCAAATTATCAAACATACACACACACACACACACACACACACACGCTAGTGTATAAATAGTAACAACAACAACAAAAACCCTGACCATTGATTGAAATGAATCTAAGTCAAAACAGAAGAGCATGATAATTACAGTAAGTGACATGATAAACATGATTCTAAAAGAAGTATGGCCATTGCTGGTGGGAGTGCAAGTTGGTGCAGCCACTCTGGAAAGCAGTGTGGAGATTCCTTAGAAAACTTGGAATGGATCCACCATTTGACCCTGCTATCCCACTCCTTGGCTTATACCCAAAGGACTTAAAATCAGATTGCCTCAGTGATGCAGCCACATCAATGTTCATAGCTGCTCAATTCACAATAGCTAGATTATGGAATCAACCTAGATGCCCTTCAGTAGATGAATGGATAAAGAAACTGTGGTATATATACACAATGGAATATTACTCAGCCATAAAGAAGAATAAAATTATGGCATTTGTAGGTAAATGGATGATGTTGGAGACTGTTATGCTAAGTGAGATCAGCCAATCCCAAAAATCCAAAAGCCGAATGGTCTCTCTGATAAATGAATGATGATGCATAATGTGGGGGGGAAAGATGGCAAGAATGGAG